>JAOXNX010000033.1:1293109-1306623 GCA_028566075.1 Solidago caesia
GTAAATCTTCTAGTTATCAGTAAACACGTTTAAACTGATCTCAGCCTTCAGTAAGGCCGATTGAGTTTCAGTCTAACGTGTTAGATTGTTGGAATTGTCATAGAGGTGACTCGAGAGTGCCGAAACGGACCTAACAGAGCTTGTATAATATAAGTTGCATTTCTATAAATATAACATATTCGGATTAAGTTATCAATCAAATTTTATGAAACAGTCATTTTTTTTATCTTTCTGTTAAGCACAAAAAAGTACTTTAATTCATTCAAAAGGTTATGATGATCATTTTAAGGAGGTGATCCACACATCACATTCTTTAGTCGTACACCACTAAATGTGCGT
Organism: Solidago caesia; assembly: GCA_028566075.1. Taxonomy (NCBI): domain Eukaryota; kingdom Viridiplantae; phylum Streptophyta; class Magnoliopsida; order Asterales; family Asteraceae; genus Solidago; species Solidago caesia. Next base: position 1,293,449 of record JAOXNX010000033.1, read on the forward strand.
CACATTAGGCTCTCCGGAGTGGTCACGCCCCCCACGCCCCTTTTCCTCTATTTTTTTTTTTTTAATTAATATTTATATATATATAAAATGTTTGTGTGTGTAGTTGCAGAGGGGCACCTCCGTTGCAAAGGGAACGTGGCTCACTTACCAAGGCTGAAAAAGTCAAAAAAGTGACAAAAAAAACAGGGGGCACGCCCCCCATTCCGGTGAGTCTTATAGTATAGCATCTTAAAGGACGTTTGAAGGTATACGGCTAAAGAAGGTAGTATACGGATCATCACCTATCAGTTTGGGTCATTCAGCCCATTACTGGAGTTATTATTGCGTCATTTGGTATCACGAATTTGCAGAACCATTTCCTTTATGAGAACATATAAGTATTGACAAATGACAACATCACAACAAAGACATAATTCCAACTAGTATATAAATTTTATAATATGTAGCCACAAAATTATTACCTTGTGAGATCAAGCCAAGATGTTTATCAACTCGATTTTATCTTGGTGTATTTATAGTATGCATTGCGCGCCACTACAAGAAATTAGACTTTTGGAGACGTACACATTTGACGACGACATTATGTCGTCCCGGAAAGTCACTAAACGACAAAATTTTTGTTACTTTTTGACTTTTTTTTTTGTCAACAGACATTCGACGACGACATGTCGTCCCCAAAAGTCAAAAGTAATTTAATTTTCATTTTTTTAAATGCAAACAAAACAATAAAATATTGTTAGAACATTTGGCGACGATGTCGTCCCCGAAAGTTTACCCGAAATAATTTGACTATTTTTCCTTTCCCTCCAAATGAAAATTTTCTTTTGGCGATGACATGTCGTCCCGGAAGGAGACTAATTTAATTTTAATTTTAATTTATTTATTTTATTTTAACTTATTATTATTGTTTTTATAAAAAATACTTTTGGCGACGACATGTCGTCCCCGAAAGTAATTTAATTTTAAATTTAATTTACTTATTTTATTTTAACTTATTATTATCTATAAAAAAAACAACTTTTGGCGACGACATTGTCGCCCCCGAATGTTTTTTATTTATTTTTTTCATTTTTCTTTTTAGCTCGTGGGTCCCACTTTACGTCGTAGCAAATGTCGTCGCTGAATGTTTTAGGTAACCCGGCTTCGGGGACCAAGTATGTCGTCACAAAATGTTGTCGCGAAAGACCTACGGGGACGACAATGAGACATTTGAAGACGACAAATGTCGTCGCCGAAAGTCTAATTTCTTGTAGTGCGAGTTCGAGTAGATCATTTCATACATCAACGTCCAATACTCCAATATATGAAACAAAATACTTCTTAGGATCTTTATTAATTCCACTTAATTCAAAATCTATGAAATGCACCAAGTTATTGCAAAATTGGAGGCAAATGTTTTACACGGCTATTACTCTTATTAGTAACAATCCTAATTTTAAAATTATGAATGAATGTTAGAAAAATAAAAATAACAATTTAATTATGAATGAATGGAAGAAAAAAAAAATAAAACAAAATTTAACTCCACGCTGAGGCTGTAAAAAGCACCACCGAGAGGGTGATCACCAACCCACCACCGAGGTCGCATAAAGGTTTCATCAAGCCCTCGGTGGCCACCGCCCCCACCATCTAGCCTTTACAAATGGTCTAATAGACCTATAGCTAACTTATAATAAAATATTATACAAGAACGGTTATTTTATATAAAACAACTTAGTGCATATTAAAAGTGATGATTAACAAATTACTTTACTAGATTTATAGCGCAATGCGCGGTGATTGATAATTTCTACACTTAAATTTTGGTGTACATCAAATTTAAAAATAAAATTCATAAACTTTAGTTAGTACATACAGCTAGAGGTGATGGCCAGTGACCGACTTCAACAACTGTCGACTTTGGGTTGTATAACACATAGGTATATTTAAATTATTTTTTTTTGTAATTTGTTGGAGAAATCTTAAAGATGGAAATAATTGACCAAAATTATTTATATTTCTTAGTGAGGGTATTACAATAATATTCACATTCTCAAAATTTTCAAATCTAAGACTCTTATAATATAGTACTAAAACCATACTCGCGCAATGTGCAGTGATGTATGATTTCTCATTAAAAAAATCGGTGTAGATCAACTCCAGTTAGCACATGTACCAAGGGTGATAGTGGTCGGAAGTCGGTTTTACTGACTACTGGTTTTTTGCTTGTTTAACATATGAGTATAAAAAAATTATGTTTGTTATTTAATTGGTGAAATATGTAAAGATATAAATGTTTAAAATATTTAAAGATAAAAATAATTATTTATAATAGATATAAAAATTATATAATTATGTTTGTTATTTATATGTATATAAACTTTGGATTTTTACATATATATCATTATGTTATACTTTATGAGTTAAATATTATAAATTACAAAGACATGATGTATATCATAATATTAAACTAATTTTTGACAAATATGGTCATTAGAGCTATATGTAATATGTTTAAATACGCATAGATGTATTTTAAGAGTGCATAACATGTTATTGTTCAAGTTATTAATTTTTAAATTCGTTTGAGTTTGTAAAATATATGGAGATGCTAACGTATCATTTCGAACTCATTCAAGAAATTCAAAGTATAACAATAAACATTGTCTTTCGTGATTATGTATATTTCTTACCATAAATTTTTATCATGACGTAGAATTGTATAGCTTAGTAAACTTTTTTATATATATATATTCGTCTATTTGTATTCAAAAGCTTTATGACAATTACTATTTAATTTTTTTTAATGAAATTTACTTATAAATCTATTTTTAAAATGTATATATAATCAAACCATATATCGTATATATACATAATCAATCCATAGATTGTACGGGTATTCAAACTAAATAGATAGATATTGCAACATATTATAAAAGGACAGGGCCTAAATATTCAACGTATGCATAAACCCGGGGATGTTTGTGTAATTAAACTGCTCCAGTCTCAACCCAATTGTGTTACGTATAGAAATAGAAATCTGTACGTATATATGTTATATCCCCAAAACCTAATTACTATTTGTTTTTATAAATAATCAACAAATCACAGCGCCCATGACTGACAACAATGGCTCAAAGGTTTCAATGCCTGCTGCACCTGATTCATCTATTACACAGCACAAGTATCCATTTCATAAAACCCTCCTTTTGTTCTTTTTGATATTTTTCTTGTTTTTATGCTTAAAGTTTGGATTTTTATTTTTAAGTTTTTTGTGGGGGCAGGAAAAAGAGTAAATGGGATCAGCCAGCTGAATGTTTGGTTTCAGCTGGAATAGCAGTTCTTCCATTGGGGGCTTCTATTGGGACTGCACATCATACTGCCGCATTGGCCCAAAAGATTCAAGTAAGATTTTTTATATATATATTTTGTTTTAGTAATGTATTGTCACTTGGGGTCTTGGAAATGCTTAATATAATTATAAGCTGGTTAATAGATGTGAGAAGTGTTTGTAAATGTATTCGACTTTAGTCCAAAGTATATTTTATGTATCCAACTTTCGGATATTGCTATTGTATGTATTCAATGGTACTTTTGCGTATGTGACATCCATATAAGTTGTCACATCAGCAAAAAAAAAAAAAAAATCAAATATTTGTAAGTCGGATATACGCAATAGAAGCCTTCTCAATAGAATTTAGGTTAGTAGTTGAATACATTTTCAAGCACTTAACTCTTGAAAGATTGTATCTATGGTTTTTAATGTTTGTAAGATAGAAGATACACTTAAGCAATCCTATAATTCAAGAGTATAGATTAATTTGTATATCTTTCTTGTAGCCGAAGATTCAGGAGGAGTTAATAGCAAGAGAGATTGTAATAAATGACGCAGAGTCGTCGGTTCGATATAAGCTTACAAAACGCCAAACGCAAGAGGAGGTGAATATGTGTTCTATTGCTGTTTATAATTATTAATCTTTAAGTAGCATGTAGTTGTGCATATATACATGTACATGTTTTTTTGGGTAAAATTGGATTTGCTAGTTAACTTAATACTTATATGGTGGTTTACCTTCTGCAGATTCAAAAATTCACTGGTGCCATTGTGATAACTAGGTAAGTGGGTCGTAGCGATATGATGCATTTTTCTTTTTGGTTATTTGTAAGATGATACTGAATGACCTTTGCAGGGGTAAATATCGGCCTCCAAATGCACCTTCTGACGGAGAAAAACCATTATATCTTCACGTATCAGCTGGCACACATGTAAGCTTGCTTTTTCCAACCTAATGGGATTGGGGGATTATTGTATCTTTTAGAGGGAGATTATGGATTGTAACAAGAGCTTTTAAGGCCTTTGGTATATATTTTTATGGTTGAAACTGAGTCATATTCATTTGATTTGCCTTTGTAGTTGGAAACAACGGCAGACAGGATAAAGGCAGTTGATCAGGCAGCTGCCATGGTAGAGGAAATCTTGAAACACGGGGCTTCAACTAATGGATTAAAGGTGAAATGACAGTGGATGATTTTTTTATTTGTGCACCGCTCATGTTATTGACAAATGACACATTTTCCCCCCTTTTTCAGTTTCCTCGACCATTTAGCACATGTGTGTTTTTGGGCTTTGAACCAGATCCCTCCTTGAACATTACTGCTCGTATTCGTGGACCAAATGTGAGCTTCTCTCTATGTGTGCGTGTCTTTTGTTTTGGGTATAGTTAATTGGGTTTTTTTTGGTTCTATTTTTATATTATTATTACTTTTTCCATATATTTAAATTTCTCTTAAATTTATTTTAGTTTCTTTATTCATGATGAAGATGAAAAGTCTGATTCTGAAGTTTTCTTTAACATCTCCATACGATTGGGGGAGTTCTTTTTGTTGCTTCTGGTTGGGTTTTGTAAATGCAGGATCAGTATGTAAATCACATTATGAATGAAACAGGATCAACAGTCTTACTAAGAGGACGTGGTTTAGGAAATTCAGCAACTTTAAATCCTGAAGGTATATATTTGCTACCTTTTGTGGCGTTTTTTCATTTCTACTTTCTAAGTTATAAATTGCCTATGCCCATTTATTTTACTTGCAGAACAGCAGGCGCTGCATCTTTATTTATCAAGTAGTAATCCGAAAAGCCTTGAACATGCAAAGCTTCTGGCTGAGAATCTTCTGGATACAATATGTGCAGAGTGTGGTGCCTCTAGGTAGTCATATTATGCATCAACATAAATAATTTCAGCATTTTACAAAAGGAATGTTCTCGTTCAATATAGCATGCCGATTTTGCTCATCTACGTTTCTCTTTTTCTGTATATAAAAATTTAACTGGTTGGCTTGGGAAAAGCTTGATTTGCATTTTGCTTGTTGTGAATCCCTATATTTAGAGGTGGCAATGTCGATTCATTCACACATGAATGGTTCAATTCTGGTTGTGTTATATCTTTAAGTCTTTAACAGGTTCAGATAGGTAACATAAAGATATAATTAAAAAGGAAGCAGATCAAATGGCCAAACGGGTTAAAGCTGTCCAAAGTGTATATTTAGTGCATTAAACCTCAGAATCATTTTTATCTGAAAGACCATGTTATTGTTGAATAATATAAATTTTGTAATCGTATTTGACACAAATTCCTTAAAATGTACAAGTGCTGGACAAAGAATGTTTCGTGTCATCTTGACCCAACTTGTTTTGCCACCTCTGCTTAATTACAAAGAGGTTCATTTCTGATTTCTTTTCACTGTCCCAGGATATCTTCAGTTAAGGTTTACGGTGCTGTCCCACCACCACAGCAGTTGGCTGTTGAAAATACTACCAAAATAACTACCAACTCAGCGCCATTGACTGCAGACTTAATTCAATCACCGCCAGCTTCTTTGGTTACATCTGCTGTTCTCTCAAATGGGTGCTCTCTACCTAGTGTGAGTTATCACCCCCAATCATCATTGAGCCATGGTACGAGCTACAATGGGTATGGCGGGATATATCCACAAGCCACTCCTCTGCAACAAGTAGCCTTGGCTCTTAGGCAATCCACTTCTCCTATCACATCTACAGTTTCCTCTACCCAAAAGATTGGAAGCACAACTACTAGCACCATCAATGAAAAGGAAAAACGACTCCCTCACAAGCGGAAGTTTCAGGAGTTGCCTGCTGCTGCAGAAGAGTCTGTGAGAACACATCAGGTATGTGTGCTCTCACCCCGCAAGTATGTCTATGCTAATGGGTCAAAGCAGGCCGGGTTGATTTGCCACCACAATCTTAACTTTGTAAATAATTACAACGGTACAACTGTACAAGTGATTGCAATAACTATACCGTTATAATCTAATATTTTAAGTAAAGTGATTTAGGAGTTTGAAACGCAGTCAAGCAATTTTTGACCCATTTGGCCACTTATGCGCTGCTAATTTTTAGTATTCTACTCATATGACCCATTGGAGATAAACTATAACTCAAATCAGCCCATTTTTTGTTAAATGGATCGAGAACTCGGAATTTTTATCCCTGCTCGCAACTGATGTGAAAAGCTGCAACCTGGTCTACATTGCTTGCTCCCATCTTGAGTTGTTGAAGTTATTATTACATTTGGCCCTAGAACTTGTTTTGGGTCTCCCAAGCATGTATAACAGGATAAGCCAAGCTTTCTATGTGCTGTGAATTCGGCGTTTTTCATTTGAACATATCATACAATGTAGGCCTTAATAGATGAAATATTTGAGATTCTCACATACATATTTCTTTGTCTAATTAATGTTGATATTATTTTGGTTCTGACTTTTATCACTTAATATTACAGGTATTTTCTCTGACCTTGTATGACGTTATAAGCTGATAGTGGACCTGTCTATTGGACATTTGTATTTTCACAGGGTTTTCAAATGCTGAGACTGGCGCTGCTTTGGTGCTTATAACTGGGGTTGCTATGCAGTGCAGTCTATACATAATTATTTATTTATCTGAAAATGCAATTAAATCTATAGAGGCATGGAGGCTCAGATGACCTTTCATGTTCAATTTGACCCTTTTCCCTGCCGACAACATACATCATGCATCTGCCCAAGGAAACATCAATGTGCATATAGATGCTTTTACCTTTAAACTGCAATGAGTGGCAAATGCCATTGAAGAAAGTTTGAAGTCATAGATTTGAGTTGGAAGAAATTAGAAGTCGCAAAATGGGTGGACAAGGGCATAGGGTGGTTGGGTAGTAGATCAACATGGTACTTTTCATGGGTCGGTTGGACCATAACACTTGTTTCAAAAATTCAATTTTTTTGGTAAATAAGTGGCTTTTCCTGATTTGTTTGAAAAGTTATAGAATTTCAGTTATTATTTATTATTTAAAAAAAAAAAAGTGTAAAGGAGGTTTTATACAGTAAGAATACACTTTGAATGGATTCAAACCACTATTGGTCAGACATAAAAGATAACTCGAATTGACCATTTAAAAGCAAATGTGGCGAAATTGCTACCTTAGAACAGACAATCACTTTTTCTGGGGATTTGTCAAAGGGGAAACTTTCAGTTAATGGAGACTTATGCTTAGTTGCTTCAAACGATGTTTCAAGTTGTGAGTTAAAGGGGTTGTTTATGCTACCTCTACTTACACTGTTTTATGTACATATGTGACATTGAACCACATGTCATTATGGATCAAGAGAACTATATTTCGAGTGTACATTATATTTTGTTATTTTGATCTATACTCTTATCAAGATAAACTGAGCCAGAAAAGATTTGGATTGTGTGCTTATGACACAGGGATCAGGAATCTTCAAACCAAGTGAAGCAAAATCATCCATGCCAGCTCCAGTGAAGCTGGTCCAGCCATCATCCAATGGAATGATGCCACCTCCTCCAAGAACCATGCCTCCACCATCTTCTCCAAGAACCATGCCTCCACCACCTCCAAGGAGAATGGCTCCACCACCTTCTGTCACAAAGGTTGTTGAGGCAAATACCGCCTTCCAACCAAAAACCAAACCAGTACCTGGTAAGTTCACATACTTAACCACTTGCAATTTGTTAATTTTAATCATGTGTTTGCCACTCATGATTCCAAAAATATTTCAGAAACTTTAATCAGTCTTAGGGCATATGGAGATGAAGATGATGACGACATTGAGGAGACCATTGAAGAACCTGTAACGGAAAGTTCAAATTCGTTGCCAGTTTCTAAACCTTTTTGGGCTGTGTGAAACTGCAGCTGCTGGCTTTGTATGTAACTGATAATGTCAAAATGTATTCCTTGCACATACAAAAAAGTGTCCCGGAGCATCAGGCAATGGCAAAGAAAGGAATGTCAAGATGCATCACTCATTCTGGTCTCCAGTTGATTACCAGGCTTCAAAAGTAGGAGCTCAAGGTCTTCAGTAGTATTTAGCATAAGGTTCATTACTATAAACTGAGTTGAACTAAAAAGTGGTAAAATGACAATTTAGTTCTTGATGAATTTATGATTGTTGCGAGTGAATTCATCTCAGAATTTTTAACTAGTTTCTTTCTCTCCATATAACCTGACCCCATTCAGGTTGGGCTGGGCTATTTAGGTGTGGTAAATATAACCAACCTTTTAGGTGTCTATCTAGTTTTCTGGATAGGTTTAATGTGTGTTAGGTTTCGGGCTGTGGTTATTTGTCCTTGGTGTTCTTGTATTATGTTGATCTAAATTTCCGGGTTTAAGTGGGGTCTGAAAGGGAAACATCTTGCTAGATTTACATGATACATTTTCCTTTAAGAAAACAACGGTTCAGAGGATTAATTATGGTTGTGATAATCGGTTTTTAAATCAACTTGGACTTTTGTTCGGCACCCTTATAAAAAAGAGACAAATGAGTAGGTCTCTTTAGAAGCAGTTTTTCTATCCTTGGATGGAGATATGAATGTCTAAATTTCACCTCCCTCCTACCCTGTCTTTGTCAGTTGCTGTATAAATTAATGAATGCGGTTTATATTCCAACGGTTTAACCATGTGAACTAAATTCTTTATTCATATTTGTTTGAAAAATATGGAACTCCAACGGTTCACTCAATTCACTTCATTTATAGCTTACCAGCTCGCTGTCGCTGCTTGTCGCCGCTTGTCGCCGCCTAGACTTCAAAAGAGCAAATGGTGGATCCAACATGAAAACTATTTCCATCACACCTAATAGTCCCAAAGTTTAAGTCCAATTCACAATCCACAGTTTGGTTAATCGACATTGAAAAGAAAGTTTCAGCTTCCGTCCTGGTCCACTAAATTGGCTACTTGACTCGAAGGTTGTTGATACATGATAATCAAATGGAGTAATTCCTGGATGGTGCTATTTTGGCTTCTTGGGTAATGTTGATAGCGCACATATTATGGCTGTAAGAGTTGTCCTCTTTGTATCAAACTAGAAGAGGATTTTAACTAAATGATGAACTGGTCCATGCACATCATTCAATTATATATGGCGGAGTGCCGTAGTATAACAAATAGTAATAACAAAAGCAGGTAGCAGCTACACACTCGGTCACAAAAGCAAGCAACTCTACTTTCATACCAAAACTAACTACTAACGTAAAGACAACCAAGAAAACAAAATTTAAATGGCAAGTTGACACTTCTCATCAGAAAGGAACCCGACATCATTTGACAGGTGCACATCTACAATATTGTAAAACCAAGACATATTGACAAAGGCTAGTTTATTCAGCATTGGCTTGCCATAGTCCAATAGTTATGCACCTCCATTCTCACTTTTTCGAAGTGTTGGCATAATGATCCTCTTCAAAGTCATCCCCACCATCTTTTCCTGCCAAATCTTCGTTGAAACTACCACCAACATCATCTTCATTGCCACCAGCATTATGATTCACACCGCCATATCCACCTAGAGTGGTCCTGCTGTCACCATAACCACCACCACCACCTGCATAGCCTCCACCATAACCACCAGCAGCTCCTCCATATCCACCACCACCAACGCCCCCATATCCACCACCACCGCGAAAAGATAGACGAGGCTTCTCTTCTGCGAAGTTCACTCTAATCCTTCGACCATGGAGTTCCTAAAAACACATTACCAACAAGAAAAGCAATATCCGCTAAGGCAATCATGTGATGACTCTTTAATGGCACCTACTTTCCATATATAATGCAAATAAGTACCAAAAATATAAGATTTCAAGTAACCTAATTTTCTCTGACTTAAATATGCAAAATACCTTGCCATCCATGTCCTGGAGAGCAGTGTTGGCCGAATCGGTTGATGTATAACTAACAAAGCCAAAACCTCGAGACCTACCAGAATCACGATCAGTGATAACCTTGGCTGCAAAAATCAGGGAACCATTGTGGTGAGTCTAAATCAAATACTCTGGAAACAGATGCACCCGAGACCCTTTATGTCCATGGAATCATGGATATCAAATTCTTCTATAAATATGTGAAATATGTTTATTAAAGTTTATACAATTTCAATAATCATCTAACTTTTTAACGAAATGTTATTGGAGGTTTTATGCATTTAAAAACACTTCTGGCACATTTCAGGTTTAACCATTTCCTTATAATCTTTTTTTTTCTTTCAAATTTAACCTATCTGCAGCATTACAGAAAATAAATAACCCATATCCACACTCATTCAAAGTAAAGTGCCGTAAGTCAGAAATGTATACCCTCTATCACTTCGCCATATTGCTGAAAAGCTTCTCTTAATCCCATTTCATCGGTTCCATATGAAAGTCCTGCAAGGAATAAAGGAAACTTAGTATTCCAAACACCCATTTGTGTATATGCACTTTACATACAACCTAAAATAAAAAAGGGTAATGCACCTCCAACAAAGAGCTTAGCAGATGACATGCTTCTGATTGTCTGGAAAAGTAGTGAATTTGTAGAAGACAATCCCATACTAACATTCTTGCTTCCTGATTGTTTTAGCAGACTACCGACTTTACTAAAAAGAGCCATTTTGAAAAAAACCTAAAATAAACCAAGGAATATTAAAAGAATGCCAAATTTGTTGCAAAAATCATAACATTAAGCAAATATCATACAGACTAAATTCCTTCTTTATGTTGTTATCACCGGTAATTATCAACTAACTCTAGTCTCTGTTTAAGCATAAAGTTACACTTGCTCGGGTATAAGGTTATACTTAGGTACGGAGGGTTAATTCTAGATCTATAAGGCGTGATGGGGATTGGGGAAATGACGTTGTTGCTACTTCGGGTGGTGATTCCCAATTGGTGACCACAAGCTGACTTGTTTACTCCACTAGTCGAGCTGGAGCTGGACCGAAGTAGGCTAGAGAGAGAGTGAGAGAGTGAGGGAGGAAGAGAGAGAGAGAAGGTTCTCTGGCTTGGTGCCTTTGTCTTATATTTATAGGGGAGTAGAGATTCTAATAGGGCTTGCCATGCTTGGGCCTAAATCAAGCCCATGACTTAATAGGGCTGCATGTTCAGGTCTGGAGGCTTTGTCAGGAGCCTCCATGAGCAGCATGTTCAAGTCCGGATGCTATGTCAGGAGCCTCCATGGAGCAGCCATGCTCAAGTCCCGAGGCTACGTAAGGAGCCTCCATGAAGCAACCATGCTCAAGTCCGGAGGCTACGTCAGGAGCCTCCATGGAGCAGCCATGCTCAAGTCCGGAGGCTACGTTCGGGTTGGAGCCTAGTAGCCTCCATAGGGTAGAAGAGATATCATTATCCCTAAGCTATTAAGGAGATGGTACATCATCAAGCCTCTCAGCCTAGCGTTGCATTGCAAGTAATGGAGCATTAGGCTTATATGTTATTTCCGAAGGCTACGCCAATCCGTAGGCTTCATAAAGGGAACCTCACCAGGAGGGTGCTACTTTCCGTAAGCTTGGAGGGAGGTGGTCAAGGGCGAAGCTTATATAGGGCCGGGGGGGCGCCCGACCCCCCGAAATTTTTTTTGCGATGTAGGGGTATATAGCTTTCGTGTAGAAAAATTTCGGTATTTTCGGTATCGACCCCCCATTTTCGGTATATTACCCGAAAAATAGCATTAGGAAAAAAAAAATTTAGATCCCGACCCCCACTGAAAAGTTTGAAGCTTCGCCACTGGAGGTGGTACACTATCAGTCTCCATAATAACTAAGAGTGCCCGGTGTGGAATGTTGTATCGACGTTAAGCTTGCCAACCTCACCGGGATTTCAGTGTGGTGCCACTTCTTAGACAATGTGATTTTCTCAAAATGGTTATTACCACGCTGAGAATGTGTGTGCAGTGACAGAGCCAGGATTTGACATTAAAAGGGGCCGGTTTTGATTTGGAGGGGCCGATTGGAGAAATCAACGTTGATTTTTAAGCTTTGGAATGAAATCAACGTTGACACATCACACGATACCTCCAATAGGCCACCTCGAAAGGCCCTCTTACTGACAATCAATCAAACTTACTTCATATTATACGAGCAGAATATAGTAAATCATAAAACAAATCAATTTTACACAAGGCAAAAATAAATAAATATATATGCTACACATAAAAAGGCCAACACATATTACACATCAGTAATTCATTCATTTTAAAAAATAAAAAATGGGTCTTAATTAAATAATAATTAAAGAAAAAAGATTAGGAAATAATAATAATAATAATAATAATTAGGGTTTAAGGTGACAAACACAAACCTTAGAAGCGGTCGGTGAAACACCACAAATCTTTTTGCCTGCCGCAAAGTAAATTATATTGATGGCGGTAGCACGTTCTATGCACGTGATATTTCATATCTATACTATTGGAGTATTGGTCAAGTCAAAGTACATATTTGGTAGTAGTTGTAAATTTACTGAGGTAAAAATGTTTTCCCTTAGAACTTTTTTTTACTGCTCTCACAAGAAATCTTGTAGGAAATTTGATCACTTATATTTTGCTTTTTATTGCAATGTTTTAATCTTTAAATTTAGTTAACCTGTTAAAATAATCATTATGACAAGTTTTAATGATTGGACTGGTTATTGTAAAAAAACAAGTATTAAAGTAAAATAAATATGATAAAATCTTGTCTATTGGATTATGATAAAGTTGATGCACGAAGATTCATAGAACACAAATATATATATTTTGATATACTAAGATTTTCATGATGATTTAGGGTTGTCAACAGGTCGGGTTGGCGGGTTGGCGGGTCGAAAACCTCTGACCCGAACCCAACCCGCTAAAAGTTTCAGGTCAGAAATTTCAACCCAACCCGCCAACCCG
>JAOXNX010000033.1:1333861-1360464 GCA_028566075.1 Solidago caesia
CCTCCTTTCCTTGCATTAGCGCCCGCTTTTCCACATCCACTTCAGGGAGAGAGCAAGTATAAATCATAGCTTTAGGCCATATATATATATATATATATATATTGCTCATGGAGCTAAAAGAAAATATTATGAATACGTTTATTATACATGTCTCTCACTATTAGGCTATCATTGGAGAGACCAAAATACATGTGATGAGACATGTTCAAATTTTATTTTCTTTATAAAAAAAATCAATCATACAATATATATATATATATATATATATATATAATCAATCCGTATATCGTACGGGTTTTAAGACTAGTGTAACTATATATGTAAATGGCATAAAATAAAAAAGTTGATGCTTTCTAACGACACATCTTTGACATGTTTTGTCACTCTCTAGCAAGCCTACAAGTTTACCACACACAAATACATATTATGATATTAATGATTTGTTTTTGCAAGTCAAGAACCCCAATAAATATGCATTTTAATTTGTTTACAGAAGCACATGCCATTGTTTATCAAGGACTAAATGCCATTGTTTACAAAAATACATGCCACAATTATTCATTATGTCATTACGTGGGAAATGTACTCGAAAATTAATTTATCAAGGTAGATCTTTATCACTCACTCTCCTTTTATGGTGTGTACAAATTACAATCGATATATTACAACATAGAGAAAGCAAATATTGCTTTCACCCTCGTTCAAAAAATCAAAATGAATGAATTTTTCTCATAAAGGTATACTATAAGCTAACTAACTATGCTTAGTTGGATACAACAATAGTACCTCTAATTATACCCGGTTTTACCTATATGTTGTGATTTTCATATCCTAAGCATCAATTCACCTCTTATGGACAACGTGCATGCCAAAGAAGGCAGAAATGCGGCTAACTACACCAATCATCATGAGAACGGATATACAAAGACCCCAATCATGTACATTGTACCCAAATCTTAAAAGCGCACCACAACGTGTTATCAGCCACACCCCCGAGTACCTGCAGTTCAAAAGGTTGATCAATGAAATAGTTGCAACATTGGATACTTCATTGATGAAATACTTGCAAATTTGATACAAAGGTTATGAGATGGATGTACCTATTTGCATTTGCAATTACAAATGCTTCCAATGCCCACTTAGGGTAGCACAACTTTGAAATATTCCTCAGAAACTCACTGTTTTGTGTCTGTGTTGAAACAAGAGTCAAAACTACAGGAAGGAGCACTGCGAACTGCATGAAATTTCAGTTACATGAGTATGAATGCAAAATAGTTATTGATGAGCTTAATGCCAGTTGTGATACTCACCAGCTGGGATGGACCAGGATCAAGAAATATGGCTAACATGTATGCTATGCCAGTTACACAGTACACAAGGCAGAGCATAACGGTGTAATTTTCTGCAAAAGAAGATCTGGGGTAGCTGAAGAAGTAGAACATGGAGAGATAAACCGCTGGCTTTATCACTGTACTGAAATGGTCAATGGTATCTTTGGCTAGAAAATGAGCTAGGCTGCTAATGCCAGATGCACGTTCTCTCCAATATTGTAATTTGTCCAATGAAAATGTTCTCAACGCTGCAACTTTGCATAACAAAGCTGAAAAAACAAATATTAATTGCATGTTATTAATTTATTATCCACATCTTACCAAGATGCTATAATATCTTTGACATTTTATCACATGTTGTAAATTATTATGTTCTTGATAGGAAAATACTGATAGCCAAAAAGCAGTTGTTTGGTTACTTACATACTGCGATAATGGAATAGGTGTATCCAGGTGCCCCAAATGTCTCTTCATTTGATTTAATAATGGATCCCAGGCATGCCCCCGCAAGTAATAAAATGAGATAGTCGACTAACTGTAGCTTAGATTCTCGTAAACGCTGCTTAGCAAGCCTGAAAAAGTATCAACATCAGAAAAGGCAGATATGTTTTGACTCGTACCAAAACATTTGGCCGTTTTTGATCTGTTACCCAACCCGCCCATTTTGGCTCCTCTTACATGTCTTGAAGACAGGTACCTTCCAAGAAAGTATCGGTACTGCAGGAGAATTCCAGGAGTCTGGCGGTTGGACAAGTCCTTTGTTTGCAAGAAATTATGACGGATAATATCTCTTCGTACTTCCACATTTGATCTTACATCCTGCCATATTTCACCAGCAAATGAATGTTCCTCTGCTGTACCCTTATGGGCATCTAGGTCATTATCTGAAAGTTGACTTTCTGGGAAATTTGTAAGCCCAGCAGCAGAGGCATTCCTGCGCATATCAGGGGGCACAGTATAACCCTTATGAAGCATCCATCTAACGGGAAGTTGTTCATAATTTACACCCGAACTTGTGTTTGGTTTAACCATCCCTTCCAAAACATCTATAAAATAATCTGGAGGATTAACACGCTCTGGAACATTGATTCCAAGCCCAGAAAAATATTCTTCAACTTTCCTTACAGATCCATGATAAACCGTAAGTCCGCCTTTTGCTAAAAGTATTAAATCATCGAACATCTGAAACAAAGAGTAGCTGCAGACAAATTTAACAATTAATCATATTGAAGTATTACCCTAAACCTTCTGCTCAAGAATATGTAGATTGCGGGAGCTCGGGAAATATTATTACCTTGGTTGGTGAACAACCATGCTAACATTCACCCCTTCAAGAGTCTCCCGTCGAAGTGCTCTAAGAAGTAGCTGAGAAGATGAACTATCTAGACCAGAAGTTGGTTCATCTAAGATCAATAGTGACGGTTCCATTACCATTTCCAGACCAACATTTACTCGTTTTCTTTGACCTCCCGATATTCCACGCTTTTCTACAGTTCCAACTAATGAATTTCTCACTGCTTGCAAACCCAATGACTCTATAACCCTCTCAACAACTAGAACCCTGTCTTGTTTAAGCATGTTTGCTGGTAGCCTGGAGGATTAAAGAAAAATGTCAACCAGTCAAGACACTCTTCTTGTTTAACCCAATTTTCAGCCTCTTCTCATCAATTTTAGGGAAGAGACAATTTTTTTATTCATGTAGAAAAGAAAATTAAAGCAGATAAAAACAATAACGTAAGAGGTGGCAAGTTTTTGGGTAATGTCTAATCTCTAATGGGTCAAGCGGGTAATTTTCATAATATATGCTTTAAAGGAAATGGATTAAACGGGCCGAAGATGCCCAAAGTGCATTTTTAACGTATAAAACCTCCTCTAATACTTTATCCACAAAATTAGATTATTAATAACAATATAATAACTATCTATATAAGTATTAAAATATTGGATGCAAAAGTGTTTCAGGTCGACCCGGCCCATTTCAAGTCATACCAAAATTAAGTGTTTTTACCCAATCTTCCGAGGAAACAGGACGGCAAACCACTAGGCCACCTTGGTGGTGGTTCATTAAAACAAATCATGTTATAGCATAGCTACAACTGATATTTTACTACAGATGGTTCTTGACATACCTGCACTTTGCACTGAACCAGAGATTCTCCTCCACAGACAGATTACCATGAACGATATCATCTTGTGGCACAAAACCGATGATCTTTTTATATGAATGGATTGAGTCGGGTTTCCCATTTATAAGAATCGAACCAGTTATCCTACACCCATGTGCTTTTCCAGCAAGTGCAGAAAGAAATGTTGTTTTACCAGCCCCAGATGGACCCATGACAGCCGTTATGCGTCCCGGCATAATTTTTCCAGTAACACACCTCAAAAGATGTTTGCCTTTTCCTTTTAAAGTAAGAGTTAGATCTCGAAAAGAAATCTCAATTTTGGGTCTTTTTCTGATTTCAGTATTTACTGCCATTGAGATTACTCCAGAGAAGGTAAGGTTTTGATTCTGTTGCATGGCTTTCTCTTTCTCAATTTGACCATATGCATAGTTAAATATCTGGCTATGAGTATGAATTTCCTTCTCCTTTTCCTTATGCATTTTCTTTTTATTATTCTTTGCATCTTTTTTCTCCATGCTAAGATCATAACTATAAAGATCTTCATCTATAGCATTAAATGTTTGACTTCTTAGTTCCAATCTGTTTTCTTGGGATGATGGAGGTGACATATCTGAAGTAGTTTGACCATTATTCATATCATCTCTACTTTCATGTAACATCGAGAGTTCCTCAGTTTGTGGGGCGGCCTTTTTACGAGAAAATGTACGAGATATTTGAGCTGCATGTTTTTTAGCAGCTTCTCTTGCCATTTTCCACCTTTCATGTGCCTTCACTTTCTCTTTTGCACGTCTTGCAGCTGCTTCCCTAGATTTAGCATGTCTTCTTTCTCGAGTCGTAATTATTTGATCAGAGCAGTTGTATATGATGAGAAGAATGGTAAATATGGCAGCCTAGATAGAAAGTTAAGCAAATGTTAGATATATATATATATATATATATACCATCACCAAATGGTCTAGTGGCAAGGAGGCCACAGGTATTTAATTTCCACCTATGGTGGGCTTGGTTGAGTTTTCCCCTCCAGATCTCTGGATGATAGGGGTTTCTCATTGAGGGGTTTAAATTGGGGATCTTATCTAGTTATCTGCGAGGGGGTTCTCTAGCGTGTACCCGGTTAAGACAATGTATGCTAGACCTCCCGACATTCGCGATTAATTCACGCCTTTCAAAAAAAAGATATATATATATATATATACCATCTCATAAAATATAAAATTTATGCAAAACCTCGAGTATGCACAAGTGTAATTTCTGGTATAGAATTAGTTATATGATGTGAAAATAAACAGACATTAACATTTTCAGCTGCTTTCTTTTTTCGTTATCTTTGTGACAACATACAAAACAAGATCATAAACTAATGGCATCGGATCCAGACTCCTCAGGGGCCATACGCATATTCAGAGGAACACATACACATAATCAGATAGTCATATCCAATAAGTCTAAATGGTTATGCATCCAGACTTCAGATGCTGCCACTCAATTTTAAGACTTGATTTAGAAACAAATACAACCAACTATAATCAACAAACTGTCTGAGTTTATACATAAACTTACTATAAGCATTGCCCCGTATGCATGAATATTTTGAGTTGAACTGTTGCGATCGCATGAGGTCAGCTTGAAGCATGCTATAAGCAGGGACAATAAGGGATCGTTATCAGCAATGGCACGAAAATCAACATATGCATTCTTTTTTGTTACAAAAACATAGTTCTATTTTTCTTTTCAAAAGGTACCATGTAACTCAGACCATTGGGTTACTTACATTTCTCAGATGTAGATCCTTGTTGACAGTAGTTCCTAAAAATCACAAGAAACAGGGATCAGTATTTGAAACAATATTTGGCTAACTTATATAGACTAGTGAAAACATAGATCAATACCCTTGGCTGCAAGGTATTTGCTGTGTACTTGTTGGACAATATGACCCCGATGAACAGAAAAGCTCCCCACTAGTTCGAACATCTGCCCAAATGTTTGCTCCACCACAAGTATGATTAGGCATTGCAGCTGGCAATTGATAAGAATATCTGCACGTAAATTATCAATACATAAGTTGCTCACAACAAATAATGAATAACAGAGACCAGAAACGACCAACCCAAACTTACGGTTTGCATATGCCACTAGCTCTATCAAGTGTTGCAGTTGGGCAGTGTGAACCCAAGGGGCAAGCTATAACAAAATCAATAACCAAAAGTTAGTGAAGAATCCAGTCATCAAAAACAGACATGTAAATGAAATCCAAGATACTTACGGATCATGCAAGTAAGACCGCTGGGGCAGAAGAAACCCTCGCAACAAGGTTGACAGTCTTCAGTTCGGGCTGGTATATGCTGAGAATCTCTCATGTCAACATTGTCGGTCCGTGAAGTGGCACAAGCCCATCCTGGCTCACAACCAGAAACCCGGGATGTTAAATTGCAGTTCCTGTTGGGCTTCAAATAGGTACCACCCGAAAAGAAACCCCCAAAGTAGAATTTTAACTCTGCTGAATTACACACACGTCGTGTAACATCTCCTGTTGAATAATCACAGAAATTTATATTAACCAGGAGTATCATCTGAAAGATCAAGGTAATTATACGCTATAGGATGATCCCATACCGTTAGTTTTGGTAATGCAAGCACTCAAGAAATCCAAATTAGAAGAAAAATTAAACGCTCGATCCCACTCGACTTCCCTGTTAAACAACATAACTTCACACATTTAACTCACATTCATCCAAAAATACTATTAACACTATTCATCACATTCATTCCAATAAATAAGAAAACAGATAAGTGCATGAATAAGTATTAAACATGTCTCGTTTGGCGATTGTATTTATCCAACTTTCAAACCATGTATCGTTCTATGTATTAACAATTTAACATTCAACTTTTTCTATTGAATATATCATGTTATCGCTTCATCAGTTAACAAGTATCTTTCGTCGTCACGTCATGAAAACCGGTGCCAAGTCCACAATTTACAAATTATAATAGGTCAGACACATACAATACATGACCCGAAAGACCGACACAATAACAAAAAGAGACAAATTTGAACATGTTTTCTATAATATTATTTATGACCGAAGCCAAGTTTCCAGTTCAAATATATCACCCATCATCCAGTAAATCTAACAAGATCTTCTTCATTTATCAGCATAAATAAACTGCAAATAACTAATTAATACATACATAGCATTATATTAAATTATATCATATCATATTACAGAAGATTTATTAATTAAATGAAGTAAAATGGAGAATTACTTACCGATTTTTAACACAGAATGAAGATCGATTACCAATATCACTATTTAAAATTGTGGAAGTGAGATTAGATAGACTTGCATATACAGTCTGAGTAACGAACGGTAAAAACGCAGTATCGTTGATCTGCCCGGCGAAGTCGTCTCCGATTACTTGGCTTTTTACTAATAATAATTCCGGCGAATGCACAACAATAGCTGTAACGATGACTATAACGGCGGCGGTGATCAGTTTCATTATCCTCCTCCGGTTAGCAACGGCGTCGTGATTTGATGAACAACAACGTGCATATGTATAGTTAATACATACTACTAGTTTAGTTAGACAGAGCAAAAAGATTTTGAGCTAAAAAGTAAAGATAAAAAGGTCTACTACTACAAAAAAAAAAGAGTAGTTAATTGTACATATATAGTAAAATAATGAGGGGGTTCGGACCACGTCTCAACCTTGCCGGCATTGACCCAAATCTCTCTCTCTCTCTCTCTGTGCGCGTTCACCTTTTCTATATTATAACTACTACTTTGTTTGCCACCTGTCCATAAATCAAATTATTTGGTGGATTGGATTTTACTTATTATCTATGGTGGTTCAAATTTTGCAAAAAATATTTGGAGATGACCCTTTGTAACGTTATATTCATTTAAGACATGTGAGAGCAAATCTTTTAAGCGTTATTAGGATTCGAACTCGGGATGGATACATCAATTTTAGGGGATGTTGTCAGTTCTTCTACCGTTAAAAAAAAACTAGTATTTGTTTGAATACATGTTATTTGTTTTTTTTACAAATATTTTTTGTATATATATAATTATAGGTACATATTATAAGGTTAACACTAAAAAAAAATGTTAAAAACTAAAGGACAAATTTCATGCTTTGTATCAATATTCATTTAGAGTTAAAATTAAATAAAAAAATATACATATGGAAGGGTATTTTTGTCCATCGCTGCTGATCATCTTCATCGTCACCGGCGCCGTCGCCTATCACTGTCAAATTATCGCCATCGTCGTCGGTCGCCATTGCCGCAGTGGTTGGATGGTGGTTGGATACGATGGTTGGTTTAAGATGGTTAGTTGGATACGGTACGAATTCCACTCTTAAGCATATTCATACGGTATGGGTTTCGTTCAAAAATAAATAAAATAAAAGGAAAGCATAGGTTTTGTGCAACATCTATGTTAATTGTAGCAAAGAGTAAATCATATTATAAACATTAATTTTTAACCCTTCAATATTTCAAAATATACATCTTTGATCCATGGTTTCTTCCTTGCAGTACCCAACAATCTGTGCAGCTAACTGCACAGATCGCTATCCATAAAATAAACAGACTATAATATATAGTCCATTTTTTCGGGCTTGTGAAATGTATAACATTATATATTATGTTGAAATTTATCTTGAAAAACTCAAATCCATAAAAATATTAATATATCACATTTTGAGGAAACGTCTTATTTTAGTCGGATATTCTTCCAAAGGTAGTTTTTTTTACTTTCGGAAAGAATAAGATTATCTACATGCTAATTCTTTTGTACCCTGCTCATTACACAATTGGACACCATTCTTGTTACCTTATTTTAGTTCATTTTATCCTCTTTAAAATTAAATGCTTCATATGTCCATACTCTTAATTATTTAGTATATCATTTTTCGTTTGCCTTTCAAAACAAATAGGAAATTGAATGAAAAGTTTATATATTTATAACTATAAATAATAATATTTTCAAAAGATCTAGAATAGCGTACATAAATAATAAGATAAATGCATATACATACAAATGATCAACCCTCTCTATAAACACCCATTTATCCCTTAAAAAACCCAACGTATGTGTTAAAATTGCTGTACACGAGATCAAATAATTGTGCGTAAAATGCAAAAAATCCTCGTTGATTGTATGGAGGGTGCTTAGACCACTCACGGTTGTCGACATAAACACTGGTCATTACTAGTCCTAGCAGGGCCGTCTCCGAGATTGTAAAAATATTTAAAGGCCCGGCTCGAAAATAAAAAATGGACCCCTTAAAATAACGTGTCAATAATAAAATATTAAAACATAATATAACGACAATAAATGTAGTCGACATTAAAAAATTAAGTATGCAAAGAGAACATAATATAATTTATATGTTTAAACAAATCGCGGCTGTGTAGCTGGTCATTTATACAAGTCTCGACTTCTCATACAGATTTTATAATGTTTGTAATTTTAGCTCTATGCATTTGTGAGTTAAATGAAATAATGTTTTCATATATATAAAAATATATATAATAATATTTTTTATTGTGTGTTAACCATAATTTTTAGTGCTATGTTTAGCAAAATAATTATGATTATTTTAATTCAATTTTCTGTAATATATATAGAGAACTTAAAAAATGGAGAACTTAAAAACCAACAACCGAATTAGAGGCTTGAAATCAAAGGGGACAAAAGCGAAATTAAACCATATACATAGCTATCTTATTACGAGGACTTTTAACCCCCACCATCTTGAATCTCATATCTGTTGTTCGTCTGTTCTTACTTCCAACCACAAACAACACACTTTTCCACCATGAACGACCACTCATTCTCTTTTGCAAATAATTAAGATATCAATTGAAGATTCCAAATAAATAAGTTATTGTCACTTCTGTTTTTTGACGGTGTGCCATTGGAGATGATTGGACACTGGCGTGGATGATGACGAAGCAGAAATTCCGGCGTTGATGGCTGCTTTCTATTTAGGCACTTTGACGGTGGGCCCTCGGAGGAAGTGGGCCCGGCTCGGTGGCACCTCTTGCACACCCTGAGAGCCGGCCCTGAGTCCTAGTTAGCATATTATTTGAAAATTTTCTCCAATCACTTTTCAACCACTAATTTTACACAAGTCTCTCAGTCTATCACTAATCAACCACTATTCTGAAACTCACAATTTAATTAAGTTTACACGTTAAATAATAAAATTAATAAAAAAATTTTACCATTCATTGCTAGAACCACGAACCATGAGTCCCACGCAATGGTGTGGGCTCATGGTCAGGTTGAAAACGAGCCCACGACTCTCGTTTGAGCAATTGAGCCATTGCGATTGGTTTTATATAATAAACATTTGTTTTCCATTCTTTTCTCAATGTTGCTATTAAACGTTACGTTTTTACTCATTCATTAGTTTTTATACAAAGCTGCATGCCTCATGATGATCAATAGGCCATGCTTTTATTCTATTACTTCTTTTAGATGATATACTTAATGGTTAAGTAGTGCTCTAAAAGATGACATGATGGGATACACCAAACTCATAAAAGATGACGACCTTCCTTTTTTATAATCTTTTCCACCCAATTTATTGGATTACCTTTTTTTTTTACCATATAGATCAAAACCTTATATTCTCGGGAAAAAAAAAAAAGAAAAGAGTTAAAACAAATAAACAAACAAATGTCAATGATACATAATCTTGTAATGAGTAAATACGGAAAATAAACAAACAAAATGACTACAAATTTTTTGAAAAAAATTAATAAAAGATTATAGATAAGACGATTTCTCTTGATCATAGAGAGAAAAATGAGTATTTGGTTATCATGTACCTATGCTTAGGTATAGAACCTGTCAATACTACGACGTTTAGACTAAAAAAACATAAGAAGTGCATATTTGACTTTCCCATCTCCCCATTTCACTCTAGCAAACTCATCAATATCTCTTATTTTAAATCAATTGCTGCCTGTTTATCTACTAATGATTTGCTTATTTTGATTTAATCTAGCTTGATGACAAAAAGGTTTTATAAACTTTAAGATTAAAAGAGCAAATTTTTCATTCAAAATAAGTTAAAAAGTAAATTTGTCACTAGTTTACCCGGGTCCAAACCACTAGAATAAGTTAAAAAGTAAATTTTTCATTCAAAATAAGTTAAAAAGTAAATTTACCACTAGAATAGTTTTTTACTTGTCTACATTTTAAAAAATGCGCACACAAAAAACTCTAAATCAATACACCTTAGATTCATGTTTGATTAGTATGAAGGAATTCAATTAATTAACCTTACCTTTAAACATTCAGCTAGGTTTCTGTCATTACCTAGCTAGCACTGAAATACGTAGCTAAACTGAATGCTGATCAAAACCTCTAAATACCCATTAACCAGCAAACTGGCCTAGATAACACTGTTTCTACAAGTGTGCTTCACTATTCATTTTACTGATTTAACATGCGGAAAGTCAGAAACAGTTAGTTAGCGAGGTGACATATGAAGCTTCGCGCGAGGCTAGCTCTGAAGACGAAGAACTTTGTGTTGCCATTTTTAGAGCGTAAATTACTAATATGTAGAGTGTTTGATAGTATTTGAGTGTTGTGATTAAACCAAACTCAACATATCTATTTATACTAAGTTTAAGATGACAAAAAAAGGTCACTTAACGGTCATAAAACGGCTAGTTTAAAGTCTTAACAGCTAGTTTTTTCCAACAGCTCTTTTTAACAGCCAAAACGGCTAGATTTGGAATATCTTAATTAATAGCTAATTATCTATACTTTAAAACAAAAATTAAATATTAATACTTTCTTAAACACAAAAACCTCTATTTGATTAGATGAATGTTTAATATTAGAATCATAATTAGGAATATTCAGTAATATTAGAATTGCATTTTGCAATATTTAATTTGAATTCTAATCCTTCTAATTATATGTTTGTTCATTAGTGTTTGTTCGTTTGTGCTCGTTCGTTTGTGTTTGTTCGATTACCTTCGTGAACATTCGTTCATGAACACAAACGAACGAACATGAACAAGCCAATATTCTTAATGAACGAACATGAACACAACTTTATGTTCGTTTATCCGTTCGTGAACCGTTTGTTAAATTAAACGAACAAACACGAACAAGATCTCATTCGTGTTTGTTCGGTTCGTTTACAGGCCTACCCACATCACATACAATACTTTTTGCATAGCACATCGTATAGTATATTTTTCAAACCAGAACTTGTTTTTATATTCCGCTATAGTACAATATGCTTAAGTTATATTTCCAATTTGCAGGATATGATTAAGAATAATATAACTAAAAAACTTGTCAATGTCAAAATGTAGCAAGACAAATGGAAGCGAGACCAAGAATGGAATAAGAAAGCACCAACAGCAAAGACAAATAAGGACAGACATAGGTATATTATGCACAACGAGACACGAGTAACCATCCATCTAACTTCCAACTGAAACTCTTTTAAGTATGACTAAATGTTGTAGAAAACATGCACCTAATGCATTAAAAATCCGTGTGTTGGAACTCGTAACTGATCTGATCACACCCTATGCAAACAATTAAAAGTTAAAATCATGCCAACATAGGAAAGATAAAAGAAAAACAGAAAATATACTTATAGCCATAACGATCACACAAGGGCGCCGGCAGTTTAAAATTCAGGTTTGAACTCTTCTGCAAATCGATATTTAGAAGTCATGATATGTGCCAAATCCAAGATAACAAAATAAAGTCTGACAAGAACATAATGCTTCGCTAATACAAACCCTAGTTGGAAATTCAAGGAAAGGTGTTCACTGCAGATTATAAGCATAGAATTCCAGCAGATCACCTTCATAGAATTGCTAGACTTGGAAACCACCCTGTCACAAAAGAAGAGAGCGTCTGATATTAGCGAACCAGTATTCTAACAGGAAAAAAGAAGTGCCATGACAAACGAACATAAATCGCCACAAACATGCTAGATTAAAAACCTAAGCTACAAACAAATTAATAAAATCATACTATAAAGATTTAACAGTCGAAGAGCAACAGTAAAGTTGAAACAAAATTAATCACTTGCTAGGGCTACATAACTAAATGTTGAAGGTGCAATACACAAATGAACGGTCAAACGAATTTGTATTTAACAGAGGTGGCAAAATTTACCCAAATGAATATATTTGGATCTATCTAGGCCATATTATAAAAAAACTGGATGATATTGGTCTTTATATAAGTATCACGCGGGTCTAATTGGACAAAAAAATAATAGTTATCTCTTTGTAAAGGGTCATACTGGGCAATTAAAGATCAAAAGCAGGTTGCCCTAGCTGTTTACAAGAGTCTTTCGTCTCCTACTTTCCTGCAATTGTATCAATTTGTTCCCTCGTCAACCCATCTATCAGGTTTTTCACTTTTCTTGTATCAATATTATATATATATATATATATATAATATAATAATAATAATAACAGATTATTTCTGAATTGATCTTAAAACTTAGCTTACATATGATAATATTCGTTTATACTCATACATAGGAACAAGTTTTACCTCACAATAATAACAACCGATCTAAATAAATAAAAATTTAACTTATTTTTCCTCTATTTAAATTTTATTTTATTTTATTTTTTAGAATTTATTTACATGAAAAAGTTAAGTTTTTGAAAAAGAAGAAACTAATTTTTCCATTTTTGTGAAGTATAAAATGGTGATTTTATTTTTGTTTTAATTATTTATTTATTTTTTTCTATCATTTTCCCAGGAATATTAATGGCTTGTGTGTGATAATAGCTCTAGACAGTGGGTTTGAGCTGATGAAAAGTTTGACAATTAAGCTCGAAATAGATCAAGCTCAGTCTAAGTTCATGAAAACTTGATCTGTTGTTTGGTTTCAGTGGGTTTGGTTTGTGATATTCTAAACTGCCCGTTTTGACCCGGACCCGTCTTCAAAATTTCCCGTGTTGACCCGAACCCATTTTGACCCGGACCCGTTTTGACCCTTCACCCAGCCCGACCCGACCCGTACATTTTGCCACCTCTAGTATTTAAAGTGGAAGGTGCAAGTATACATATGAAAAAATTTCTTCATTTGCAAAGTCACTTGCAACCTTTATTGATTTTGTCATCTTCCGACACAAAGTTGGCACAGGTATGAGCCTATTTGCTTTATAGATGACATATCATGGCATAATTATGTAAAACCACACACAAAGATATTACATGATTAGCAACACAAAGACTCAAGACTCGCAAGATAATGGCATAGCAAGATACAACTTCTTAGTGAACTTCTGGGTCAGTTGGCAAAAAAAATGCAATTTAGATGACAATTTAGTCTAGTGGGAGAATGCGTATCAAGGCTTGAGCAGCCATAGAATTGAAACAATAATAACCCCTCATGCAGTTATCTAGAAGCAAATAAAAAGGTGCAAGTTAAAATTTGAAAAAGAGATAAACTTCTGCAGTTTTGTTAATAGTGTACTATGTCATTCATGCACACACAAAACTTCTTTAAAAAACTAATCTTTTAAGCCTTAGGTTTTTAAAGGTATGCACCACTAAATGAGTGAGCGAAAGGAAAACTGATTCGGAGTTTGCTGGGCTCTAGATGACTCCTAGAGACAGTAGTATAACATCAAAGCAAACACTTCCTATACAGGAGATCAAGTTACAAGAAATGTTAGCTTTAAACTTCTGTGGTCTTAAGCATTTCCTAAGGCAACCAAGGCAAAAAAAAAATAAGGTTCTGCATAATCAAATTGAGTTGGAAAGCAAAAGTGAAATGTTCAATTAGCCACCATGTCTATCAGTTGCTGATCAAATATACATTTAAATTATCTAAACAAGTTTCACAGATGCTAAAGTAAATAGAATGACCTGATTGCCAGCTACAAACTTATGTTACAACTCCAGTTGTTATCATTATTGTCACGGGCAAGCTTATATATATGTACAGTCTGGATGTCGCTGAGGAGACTCTTGCATGATTGTTATAGCAATCAGGAGGTCAAATGACAAACAAAAACATAAAAGGTGGGCTAACTACTTGTTCCACGGTAATTAATAATCGAATGGATTAAAGATTGTTGTAGCAGCCTTTATGGCACTATAAGTGAGGCTAATGAATGGATCTCTCACACCCTCCACTGAGAAGTGGATCTCACAAGTCCAAACGCCTATTGATTCTTTCCTAATCACACATATATGTCAGAGAACAAAGCACCCCAAAGATAGTAGCAACTAGAGACTGGGATATACTGAAGTTAAGACACTTAACACCGCCCATGAATGATGATTATCAATTATATCATATCATATAGAATAATATAGAGATAAAAATGTGACATGACTAAAGGAGAGAGACAAGATGATTGATACAATAAAAATTGATTATACTTGGTTAAATTAATCAATGTTCCAAAAGGCTGCTATGTGGGATACCGGTACCCAAAATATAGCAATTCGTTTCCAGATACAAGTTTCCTTAGGTGAAAAGTACGAGCAATTCGGCATACTCCCACTAAAAGGATATGTACATGAGTTGGATCACTAGTGACTACCTTTAAGACAACATTATACTAACTAGCAAGCTGGCTTAAACTTATTTATTCGTTTAATGCAATCAAAAAGACCCGGACCCAATATCAAATTAAAACAAGTAGTTGGGTCCAAGTTGTTGTGCTGAATAACTTTTACATTCCGATTAAAATCCAATTTATGAATGTGTACTGTGTACAGCTTCTATAACATTTAGCATCAAGACAGTTTATCACACATCATTTTAACTTTTTAACCAATGAAGCCCCTAAAAATCTAACAAATACATACAATTATATACCACATTCAAAACAATAGATGCATAAGATAAATCCACAATTGTAGCTTTTCAAACATCAGCTTTAAAACACAAATAATCACACATGATTTTTCACCAATGCAGCCCCAATCAAAGCCAACCATCATATATAAATCTAAACCCACAACCAAAACAATAGATATAACATATATAAATCCACAATTATACTAAAATCAAATAGAAAGACCAACACATACCAATCACTGCTGCTGTTGTTGTTGCTGGGAGTTAGGCGGTGGCGGCATACCAGGGCGAGGAGGTCCAAAAACCGGAATCTGTCCACCAGGAGGCGGCATTCCAGGTCTAGCAGGCGGTGGTGGTCCGGGCATACCAGGTCTTGGCGGACCTCCAGGAGGTGGTGGTCCTCTCATCATCCCAGGAGGCGGCATTCCAGGCCTCTGCACATACTGCCCAGGACCACCCTGCGGCACTTGAAACTGGCCAGGCATCCCAGGACGTTGTGCGAACTGCGGCGGCATTTGAGGAGGCGGACCACGTGGCGGCATTTGTGGAGGAGGTCCAGGATACTGCATTTGTCCACCGGGCCTAATCACCGGAGGCGGATAATTCATCGGAGGTCTCGATATCTGCGGCTGCATCATCCCAGGAGCCGGTCCACCAATTCCCCTAACCGGTCCAGCCAATCCAGGCTGAGCTTGAACCAAAGGCGCACTCGGAATCCCTCGCCCAGCAGCACGTCCTAACCCCGGTCCAGCCAACGCAGCCGCACCAACCGCCTTGGCTCGGTTTTCATCAGGAGGAGGTGGACCTTCGACAGTCATTGAAATAACTTCTTCACCACGCAACAACACAAGCCCTAGTGTTCGCCTATCTTCACGCTCTTCAGTCTTTTTAGCGCCTTTTGCGGGAGGTAGTTTCCGAAACTCTTCGCAATCGCCGATAACGAGATTCATGTGACGGTCAAACGCCATGAATTTGCCGACTAACTGACGGCCGTCTTGGATCGTTACTCGCATTCTGTAGTTTATGTATTGTAACATCTTTGAGCTCTTCGACATCGACATTTTTGTGCCGATTTTGAAAATTAGGGTTTTTTGGTGGGGAAAATGGGGTTAGGGTTTTAAAGTGGGTGTGTTGTATGTATTCTGTATGTATAGATTGAAAAGAGGGGTTTTATGCTTCTTTTTATATATATGACCTTTATCTTTTGGGTTTTGTTACAGTTTAGTCCTCTAAGTTTAGTAAGGATTTGTTTTAACATTCGAGATAACAGATTAACAGGCTTGGACAAAGGAATTGGGCTGGGCTAACGTGAAAATGGAAGCTGGTTACAATTTACAAATAAAAAATTTTGATGTAAAATTTACAAGTTTATAATAGTTGTACTTTGTTACTCGTATTTTGTATGGGAAATCGGACAGGTATCACTAATTTATTTATTTTTAATTATAATTTTATTTACTATAAGGTACAAGTTTTATATCTATAACCAATAATGCATGAATGTGATAACTAGTAACGTATCAAGAGTAGTGATACTTATATCCAGAGGTGGCCCTGCGAATCTATGTGTCCAGGGTGACTCGGGGGAAAAATGCCCCCAGTTCCTGGCGAATTTAAATATATAAATAAGTTTTTTTTTTATAAATGATGGCAAACGTTATAATAATGAATTATAAACATAACAAAATCATAGTATTAGAAATACACATCATAGTAAAAATGATGGCCAATCCATTTTCGATATATATATACTATGTTATACATTATACATATATACATATCTACCAATATACTAAAACAGGATTGAGACATTATTTGATCGACACGTGACGCTTTAGTTAAACGACATGTGTCCTTTAAATTTATATTAAAAAATTCTTATCGTTTAGATACCATAAATAATTAAAACTTTTAATTAATTAATATGTAAATATAGATACCTAATATAATTAAAACTCTTACATTAAAAATATTGTTATCTTCATTATTACCATAAATATATATCTTCATCATCATTTTTATTTTCGTTGGTAATTTATAATTTACAACATATTGTATTTATAAATATAACATATAAAAG
Source organism: Solidago caesia (assembly GCA_028566075.1). Classification (NCBI taxonomy): domain Eukaryota; kingdom Viridiplantae; phylum Streptophyta; class Magnoliopsida; order Asterales; family Asteraceae; genus Solidago; species Solidago caesia. Next base: position 1,351,234 of record JAOXNX010000033.1, read on the forward strand.
TAAAACTTATTTATTATAATTCATAAGACATGTTAAATTAATTAATAGATAATAATAATGATTTATCTATGTTTCTGCTTATAGTTAAATATTACTTATTATTTAACTATTTATCCATCTACTAACCTAGCCAAGCGTGGTTGAAAATTTTATAACAACACGCATCATTGTTCACTATCATGACTTTTGATTAGGTGAAACCATTAAAAATATCATTCTTACTATTAGGCTATCATTACAGAAACCAAATGCATGCGTTAGAGCATGTTCAAATTTTAATTTCTTTATAAAAGATCAATCATACGATATATATAGTAAATCCGTACATCGTACGAATATTAAGACTAGTTTACTTCATATATCACGATTATTATTTTAGATAAGGTTGTTAATAAATCGAGTTGAGCTCGAGCTCGAGGTCTGGGCTGCTTTTGATACCTTTGAAGGTCTTGTACGAAAATTTTATAGTGGAGGTCGTAAAAACATATGCTAAAATGTAATCCTTAAAAAAGAGAGTATAAATAGTTGTTTATTAATTTTATTACATTAGAGTAATGTTACAAATAATTGAGATATTTTCATAGATTCAAAATTTATTTTTGTTCATAATCTGCAAAAAGGTAAAAAGAAAATCATATAAGAGAACTAAAAACAATCTCTTATTTTTTTCTAATTTTTTTTTAAACTTTAAGATAGTTTTATTTAATATAAAATTAACATGTGTTTCTCCTATAACATTTAGTACATGGTCTGCAAAAATTAACGTGGTGCTTTTTAGTTTGTTTTAACAATAAACTTGAACTCTTAGAGTTTATAATTAAAGTACTAATATGATAGTATTCTTATTAATTTCAGTTGCACCACTTGCACGCACTCTAGGACATCACTCTCAAGGTCAGCTAAACTCAACTCATGAGTCATTTTAGTCGCTTAAGGTTAGCTCGTTTGTTAAATATTTAAATATTCCTTGTCTTGTTTTATTATTTATATATTAGTGTATCTAAACTATCCTTAATGAATTAATTTACAATATCTATCCCTTAACTCCTAAAATAACTACACTATCCCCTTATACATCAACAACAAACACTACTCGCCGCCACCACCACCGCCACCCGTCGCCGCATTGCACGAGAACCCCTCTAGTAGCAATTAATTTAAGTATAAATTTAATTATAATTATGTATTAAAATATAAAACTTTGAATTATATTATTTATAAAAATAGATAATAACATCAACCAAAAACTTATATTATGTACAATGTTTTTTGTATTAAATGAGATGTTTGTTTAGGCTTATGAGCTAATCGAGTTTAGTGTTTGAAACTCAAGCTCGTTTATTAAACAAACTCTATTTTGAGCTCGAACTTGGTTTAGGCTAGTTTAAGTTCAACTAGTTTTAAAGTTTTATCGAACCAAATTCGAGTAGTTTGGCTAAATTGTATTGCTTGTTTTAAACAAACATTTCATTTAAATAAATAAAAAGATTAGATAACATGATCAAGTAATATAAAGAATGAACAAAATGAATATGTGTATATTTGCATATATGTTATCTGGAAGTTGAAATATATAATTTTTGAGCATATAAACATTTACATAGTTTCTAGGAAGACTATGAAGCAAGCATGATTAGGAAAGCAGGTAGCATAGTATGAACATATATGTGAGGCACATCCCGAATATACCAACAAAAACTTGGAAAATCCAGATACGACGAGACAAGATCTTAAAAATCTCAAACGTGTTATATATTGTGAGGTCAATTTTGCAATACAAACTCCTTATTGTTCAACTCGGTACAGCTCTGCTCGCTTGCTAAAAGACCAAATAGTTCGCAACCCTATTCCACGTGGTAACTAACCAAATAGTGCCCTGTACAAGGAAACAACATAGATCTTGGGGAATGATTAGAAGAAAAGTCTCCTAATGGTTGAAAGTGTATGAAAGATACACTGGGGAAGGATAAGGAGAAATGTCTCCTCATAGTAGAAAGTCTATCCCAGATTGTGGTGCTAACACGTGTCAGATATATGTTTCTACACCTTAAGAATAAAATTTTGGCCCATCAAGATGTAAAAAAATAGTGAAACATAAGCATAAAAAAAAAGTTGCATTAGGTTGGAGAAACGGTGCATCAAACACGTGTTACTTTCAAAATCTTTCCTAAACTTTCTACTGTGGGGAGACTTATTACATGAGCTTCTTCCCATAGATCTATTGTAGGTGCATGCACAACAGATATCCATACACGGATTCATTTTGATAGCACAATTCTGCAAGTGACACAATCTTTGCATACAAACAATTTTAGTACTCAGATTTTGGTAGCCGAGCAGAAATCAAGATCAGTCTGATAAGAAACAATTGTGGTTTCATATAACTAATTATTTCCACATTAAAACTCTAGGCAACAAACTAATCATAACAAATGGTAGAATATGAATTTTATCGGGAACGTAAAAGTTGAAAAATTACATTCAACCCCTTTGAAACAAAAGCCACCTAATACAAGTTATGTTAGAAAGAATAACTGAGGCTGAAACTAACAGTAAAAACAATTTGGCTTTGGTCATGGAAATTAGTATCACTGAAGCTTTACTAACCTTCTACCGCGTTGTCGGTATATGCCAGTAAAACAGACTGTCAGAAAAGAAAGATTCAATCAAGCGGCAGTTGAGGTTATGTACTGAACGGAGCCACCCCTTCTGCCACCACGTCCTCTGCCTTGCTGATGATAACCTTCTCCACCACGTCCACCTGGGCCTCTTCCCCGACCTGAAAATTCGCCACGGCCACCACCATACTCACTTCTACTATAGCCTCGCCCACCATTAAAGCCACCACCCCTGCCCCTGAAACTGTCATTTCTGAAACCACCTCGTCCTGAAGGGAAACGACCACGCCCACTTCCAACTGCAAAAATCATGGTTTAGCGTTTAATTGTGCAGAGAAAAATAGAAAATCGGAGGTGGCAAGATGGGTGGAAGGTCGAGCAGGTTAACCATGGATCAAAATGGGTTCAGACCATTAAGGGTCATTTATAGTACCAGCTAAAACAGGACTAGCCGGGTTGAGTTGACCAACAAAAACTTTTCTGTCCATGTATTAAATAAAAACAGTTTAGGAGGTTGTATGTATCAGCATATAGAATTATAGACGGTGGACTTTCAACCATTTGAACTGTTCCTCTTTTAGCTGAAAATTTTATTAAACCCAAATCAAACAAGCCAATCTTCCCTTTGATAAGGAAGCATCACTTTTCAATCAATATGTAAAAGAAATGGAAGCAAGATCATGTTTAATTAGAACAAACAATTTTCATAATCAAATTAGTGCCTTAAAACATAATGATATTATCTTGAAATGAGAGAAAGGGCACTGAAGATCAAAAGAAAATAAACAAAAAAAGGCTGAAGTTCGCAAACCTCGAGTTGTAGTTCTCTTTATCTCCACAACAGCTTCTTTACCACCAATAACGACAGGAGAACTCTGGATGAATAAGGTTTTAATTAGTGCTACTTAGCTGTAAAAGATTGCCATTTAGGACTCCATAAAAAACATATAACTGGAACAGATCATAAAAGAATGCAGTGGCATGAGATTCACGAGATTTTCTAAAAGTACCAACAGGACAGAAATTTCATAATTAGATGGTAAAGAACAGACTGCTTTCATTAGTGAATATTTGGTGTATGTCTCCAGAAAACCCAACATTCATGTCATGCATTAGACAAAGAAACTACTTACCACAACATACAGAGAAAAAAAAAGGTTTAGAGTTATGCATCCACCAACACCCAAAAAAAAAAAAATCCTCTGCAAAACATATCTTTGTCCTAAAAGATAGCCCTGCTTCAAAACATTAAAGCAAACCTTGCCTATTCTTATAGATGAAACCATGTTTTTTTTTTCTGTATGTAATCAACTAAAAAATAAATTTTAAATGGTCAGTGCATTCCTTCTAGATTGTGAAGTGTAACCTTTCTTTTTCTTAGTATGGGATGGTTCTTTGAGTAGATAAAAATATCCATTCAGTCCCATAGATGTCTCCACAAGACAAGGACCGAAACTAATAGTACTCTGCTGTTAATCATTCACATGAAAAAGTACATATCTTTTGTCATTCCAAACAAAGGGACATACACCTTTTAACGGCATAGTTGAATCTCATTATCAGATAGTTCACATCTAGAAAATCCAAAAATTCTCAATCCCCAAAGTATAAGACCAGTCTCACATGTCACGTGACCACATTAATCACTTGGCAGAAAATTACCAACCCACAAAATGAAATTGATCAAGTATTAAGTGCAAAAATAAGCAGCAGTTACTAACTTTTTAAGGATTTTAAAGTGACACAACCTGAATTTGGTATTAGATAGATGAATTTCAAAAAGATATTAGTCAAACCTGAATTGCATTCTGCATAGAACTGACATCCTGAAATTCAACGAAGCCAAAACAGAAACCCAGCTGCTGGTCGAATAATAAAGGAACATCATTTCACTACATATTAAAGCAATTATCACATAGGTATGTGTGTCAATTACATGAACCAACCTTATTACTTCTGACTTGTATTCCTCCTTGCTTAATAGGTCCAAATTTCTTAAACTCCATCTCAAGCTGAGGTACTGTCGCATTTGGAGGCAAATTCCGAATATAAACCGAATGACCATCACCTATATGGAGTAAATGATAGTACAGGGGTGATGAGGTTAAAAGTACACGGAATAAAACAAGGATTGGAACTGTGCAAAAACCAGTCCGGACCAATATAACTGGAGAACCATTCTGGGACCATACCTGACCAAACAGGCACCATCACACTAGAAAGGACAGGACATAACCGAACCGTTACTGGCTACTTTGGTCAAGTTCCTGATTCGAGAGTTTTAAAAAAAAGCAGGTCTTGGTAATAATTTCAAAAGGCGGTTTTTACTTCTTATTCAGGTCTGGACCGAAAACAAATTCTATAACATTTATTTCCCAAACTTGAAACGACTGTCATTTTATAAATATAATTTTACATTGTAAAACCTTAAATTTATATTTGGTCCAAGGTCGAGTCTGGAAACAAACCAGAACCATATGGTTACCACAAATCAGTCTATTATCCGTTCCACTATAAATTTATAGTTTTCCAGTTTCATGTCAGTTCGGTCTAGTCCAATTTCATCCCGTTTTAATAAGAACCAACCCACCCAAGCATCTATATAACACATTAATGGCTAAAGTGAGAAATAGATACGGTATAAATTTCTGTTCCAAAGAAAGAAGGTGATATTAATATAACAACATTTACCTTCATCTTGAAGATTACTACTATCAGGAGAACTAATGCTACTCGAAGCCATAGGTGCAGATGCTTCTGGTGGTGGACCTTGTGCCACTGTAGCAACTGATTTGTTTTCATGTTTTGTAGGTGTTGACTTTGAAGTATTGGCGGGAACATAAGCTTTAATTGGCCCCGGGCCCCCCTTCTTTGTCTGTGAATTTAGAATTGATGCATAAGACTTTTTAGGAGCATCTTCCATGGCAGTTGAAGAAATAGATTCTGTTAAAACCGATATGTTGTTCTCACTCAGATGGGCTTCAGATTCCGCTAAATTATTTTCATTTACCAACGGTCCCTCAGTTTCCAAAACATCTTGAGCTTCTTCCTCAACACTCTTAACTACTTTATGAACACTAACAAGGTCTGGCAATGGGGAATCGATAATGCGAGGAGCATCTAGAAACAACATAGTCAAACAAATGTGTCAAAGGTTTCTGCCAGGTAGAAGTCAAGATTGATAAATGAAGTTAGACATAAATAAAGGTGCACCTGGGATCGAGGACTTTGTTTGGTTCTTGTCAATCCCTTCAACTATCACACGACTGTCCTCCATTGGCTTGCTATCTTCTACATACCTGAAAACATCATTTAGCACAAAGTAACCTTTGTCTTGCGGGGCAAGGAAAAAGCTTTGTATGAACTTCCTTCTTAAGCTATCCTCCTTCCTTGTTAAGTATCCAGTTACCAAAACAATCACCCCGTCTTTGAAGGACTCCTGAGCATCAGCAGTTTTGATCTCAGCCTTGTATGCTGTATAATCCAATGAACATATTTTGTCATTGATACCCTGCTCCAGAAAAGAAGAAAACAGATGTTATACTCGGTACTGGTTATCAAATGTTTTATGAACAGACATTGAGTAGGACCTAAAAATAAAGTTTATTTGGTTATGTTGCAGCAGTGCTATTTATGTCTTTGTTTTCGTAATTGTAGTCTTTCAAAAACCAAGGGCACTTATCTCTTTATCCACATTGACGTTAAATATTTAAGTACTACTGTATCCTAGTTCCTAACTACAAAAGAGATACTAGAAAGGCTTGAGATACACATTTAGTAATTATAGTAATCACGGGAGAACGATAGTCATAAACTATGAAGAGTCGGCAAACTTAAGCCCACTTGGAGCTTTTAGATCCTAGACATTTAATTCCTCCTGTGTCTGCAAGCTAAACCAGTTCAGTAGACATGATTGATAAAGAATGAAGGCAACTCAATTATTTTCATGTTTGATTGTTGGAACCTACTCTGCCTTTGCATGAATTAATTTGTTCTTCCACTTCCACATTAACCACAGGCAGACATAACAAACTGCTTGGTAAGCAACACCAAATCTCTTGCTATAAGTACCGCACCCGGATTGACGAGATAGTTCCTTTTCTTTCTTTACATCCTTGTAATTTAATTTATAACCCACATCCTGACATCATTCTATTCGAATAGACAATTCCTACATTATACAAAGCACGAGACTAACACCCTATTATCACCGTCTCTTTAAAAGCTCCAAGTAATTCCTAAGATGCTCAGAGAGTAGCCTGATAACCTTATCCAATTCGAAAGCCAAAAAAAACATATTCTAACTCTAGAAGCAAAATAATGATTATTAACCCTACAAAGTTGCTACTATTCTCTATAAGCACTGATCCTGATTCATAAAAGAACCATCACCAAAACTGTCATATTCCCTCAGACCAGAAATGAATGGAAATTGAGTGCATTGTTCCAAAATAAATGCAACATTTCCATTTTAGTAAGAATGTAATGCAAATAAGTGAATAACCTCTTCACCCATTAGTACTAATTACAGGAAACGAGTATCATTGATTTTGGACGACTAGTGTTCTTATTTTCTCATGTATTAAAAGCTAGTTCACGTATTTGAGTACTCGTCACAGACTCTTACAATAAATATGTGCCAGGTGAGACATCGCATTTATTTTTTGAAAGAGGGGTAGTATCTTTTCTGTTAAAAAACCATCTGGCATTTAGATAACTGCTTCAGACCCAAACCTCTAACAAATCTGTTTCCTTAAGACTCAATGAAGGACCAACGGAATGGTTAGTCCCAACCTACTGGATGCCAATAAAACACCTTATATAGAAGGTCAACAGAGCATATGGGTATTAAAGATAACATGCATCAGAAAAATTTAAGCAGTGATTAGGAAAAACTAATTATAATATACAAATGAATGCGTAGTGTTATTTTATGTTCCAACCAACATCACAAGTTGCCTGCATGAAACAAAATATGTGCAACTTTTATAATTGACATCTAATCATGCACAACCCAGCATCCAGCCAAGATGCAAAAGAAAAGCTCCCTTTATAAAAACTCAAAACTAAGATATATAAGAGCACAACAATTCTTACAAGACTCACTGTGTTGCAGGTTGACCTTTAGTGATTCATGTGCTCATCAATTATGTATATAATGTATATATGATATGTTTTTCCTGTAAAGTTTGACCCACCTTGCTCCTTACCGTATACTGGATTGTAATTGGATTGTAATAGATGCTGTGATCACAGTTCAGGTAACAAGGAAAGTAAAATATTCATCTAGCGAGTAGCAAATATAATCTTTATTACATACATAAAAAGACCTAGCAAGGTTGAGCCAACTCACCTTCATGGTAGTCACGATTATCATTGCACCATCTTCATCTGGTCTACTTATGAAACTTGAGTCCTGATAAAATTTGTGAACCATATCTGGGGAGTGATGAAGTATATGGTAGTACTGATCAACGAAGGCATTGCCAACCACTTGTGAACTAGGAGTGGTTGACGGAGCTTCAGTTTGTGTTGCCATCCAACTAAATGTAGCACCAACAATATATTAGTGATAATTGGAACAAAAAAATGACAGAAGTTGGACGCACCTAGTCTGAAGAAGCATAATCATCGTGTATGTTTGTTTATAAAAAGGAAAACTAACCATGACAACAAATATCATCCAATACTCCAATCACCATATCAAAAACCTATTGTGTACCATGATTAAAACAATATAATATCGGCAGAAAGGGGGCCACCTTTAAATCACATCATCTGCTTGTATTCACAAAATAAAAGGGCCTACTTAAATGTAATTCAATAGCAGCTTACTCTAAAACAGGTAAAACAAACCAGCATCTCAAACACAGAAAGATTTGTGTATGAGCACGAGACTTTGCATCACTGCCCCTGTAACTGATTTTCCTGGACCAACTTTTCAAGTTTATGGTTGAAAGAAAAAAGAAGTTAAAGCTACCATCAAGCCACCATCATGAAAAAAAAACCTTATGAATTGGCTACCCGGGCGAAGCCATTGTCTACTCTTAAAGTCTAACCGGGGTAACTCTTTACCAAAAAAAAAAAACCTACCATCAAGCCACCATCATGAAAAAAAAAACCCTTACGAATTGATGATCTCTATAGAGTGCAAATGCATGATCTATAGTATTACCATATATATACACATACATATAGGGGTGGGTTAGATTCAGAACACTCCTTCCAAAAAGACCAAAAGAACAATTCTCAACCACACATTTCCCCTCCCTATCCTCTTTTTGGTATGGTTTTTGATTTTTGATTTTTTGATTTTTTATATTTTATTTTAATAAAAACCCATTCCAAAAAAAAAATTTCAAAAAAATAATAATATTTATATGGGTTATGTGTTGAAAACGGATGGAGACGGTACGAGTGTAGCCCTTAGCCGAACGGGCGTAGCCCGTTCAGGGGGGCTTTGCCCTTATCGGCCATAAACCTCAAGGGATTTTATCAAGGGACTTGGGGGCTGAATGCATTTGGGAATGGTTTGAATTTGATGGGCGGCGATCCAAGAGATGGTGGTGGTTGGATACGGTACGGGCGTTGCCCTTAGCCCCAAAAAAAATGA
>JAOXNX010000033.1:1426401-1437232 GCA_028566075.1 Solidago caesia
TTTTGGTTTGAGACGCTGAAATGGTGTTTTGGAGGTCACCGTCTCATACGGTGGATAGAGACCGTATGAGACGGCAGTTTAAAAAAAAAAAAAAAAAAAAAAATTTAGTCTATTCGAGTTTGGTCGTTTCAGTATCTATTAAATAATGTGTCACGTGTCGATTGCTTTAATCCTGTTTTATTATATTGGTAGATAGATAAATATAGATTTGAGTGACGAGTAAGTTTTATTAATTTATACTAAAGGATCAGTACTATGCAAAATGTGAATTATTTTATAACATCTCACATGAAATTTTATTGATGTGTTTATCAAGAGAGTTGAACTTAAAATATTTCAAGTGTTTACCAGTCGGTCACAATATGAGATACAATGCCACATCAAATATTATTCATTTGAGAAACAAGTTCTTGCTTGAAGCAAATGAATTAATAGTTCTTCTGACTATTTACAAAAAAATTAATAACTTAATCGTATTGGCCAAACATTTTTAATAACTAATTGGAATTTTGGATGTTTTTCGAAAGTGATTATTGTCTTTAATATTAACCTTTTTTAAAACAAGTATAAATATTAAAGAAGTGACATTGAAATAGATGTGTAAGTAGATTTTTGTAACAAGGGATATAAGTACAAATGCAAATTATTATATATTATATATTATGTTTTTTACCTTTTGCTTTCTTTTTTTTTCTTGCATATCTATACCTATATCTATATTTCTATATAAATCATTTATTTATTGTCTTAAAATTTGTATTTTTAAGAACACCAAAATTATCATATTATTCCTTGACTTAATTATCCGCACGATAAGTACATTAATTTGCAACAAAGTCAACATCAATTAATTTTTTTAATGATAAAGGCAAACTTCTTTTTTGAATAATTTATAATACTATACCTTCTTTTTTTTTTCAAATTATGAATGGGTAATCCTAAAATACTCCTTATCCTTATTTACTATTCTAATCATCTCTACTTGATATACCTATAATACCCTTAATAAATTAATTTATAACGTCTATCATTTAACTCCTTAAAATCTACATTATCCTATTTACATCAATTATCTTTACATCAATTACCTACACTACCTGTCGCCACCGCCACCACTACAAGTCACTGCCGCTACCACCATCGACGCCGCATTGCGCGGGCATCTGTCTAGTCAAATTGAAAAATAAAGACATTTCTTACACCACTAATGATTATCACTCAATGCCGACGTTCATCAGAACCGGAAGTTGTCAATCTTAGTTGCGTCTCTTCTATAAGACAATAAGTTTTTCGTTCTTATAATCTTAAGAAGTTAAGAAACTATTCTTTTTCACGCATTGCGTGTATACAATCATGATAAGGTTTAATTATGTATTATTAAATAAGTTAACTATAATATAAGAATTTTGTTGGAGATGTAGGAATCAAAATTTAACATATTTTCTTTCTTTTACTCTGATTCTACGAATCACTTTTAATTTTGTAAAAATAACCTTCTAAATATTTTAAATGGGGAAATTATCACATCCATTTTTAATAAACTATAAAGGAAAAACTGTTTTTTTAACTAAATGGATAGGCTGCGCGGTGCGGTGACGGCTGTGGTAGCGTCGGCAGTGTAGTGGTGGCGGCTACCGGTGGTGGTGGTGGCTGGTAGTGTAGGTAAACAATGTAAAAGGGGGTAGTGTAGTCATTTTAAGAATTAATGGATTAATTATGTAAATTAATTCATTAATGATATTATAGGTATATTGGTTAATTTTAAAAAAAATAAAGCTTTTAAAAGGAGAAGCATTTTTGGTTTTTTAATTCATTGTCCTTAAAAAGTTACTCTTTTATATAGTAGTATAAATTAAAAAAAAACCCGCAACACCCAGTTTGATACTGTTCTTCTGCAGCACCGATCATTTTTCCATTTTAAATACATTATATTATATCTTCTTTACTTTAATACAGTAGTGTGTGTGTACACGTATACTTTTTTGACGTAGTTAAATGCAGCAACAGTGCAACAACACACATTAATATCAAAACCAGTTAAACCTGCTTCTATTACTACTACTACTACTACAATTCTGCAAAGCCATTTTCACAATCTCTCTATTCACATTTTCTGATTACATAAAATAAAACTTTCTTTATTTATATATATATAATGGGAATATGTTTTTCAAAGAAATCAACAACAACATCAACAACAAGAAGAAGAGAAACAAGAATATATTCTAAACGCATTGCAAATAATTCCACTTCTTCTACTTCTTCTTGTAGTTCAATCAATAACGGCAACAAATGTTCTTCTGTTGTGAATCGATGGTCTCGTGTTCGGTCGTCTTCTGTTAAATTCGATGATCATGTTCTTCATGAACAAGCCATTGCTGCTGCTATCTTGTTTCAACAACACCAACAGCAAAGTAATGGCGATGTTTTGCCATTTGATCGATCAGTTTCTCTCAGGAATTATCAGTCTCATGCTGGCGTAAACTCTAGGAGTTCGAGTACTAGACGTCGTTCGCTTATCGATCCTGTTGTCAATCTGGTTTGTTATCTTCTGTCTCTCTTTTTTCTTTCTTTCTTTTTTTTTTTTGGTTTTGGTTTTCTCATTCATTGATTTTGTTATCTTCTGGCGTAAAATAATTGCTTTTCTATAATTGATTTTGGTCAATTATAGAGTTTAATACTCTCAAAATAAAAAAAACACACATTTAAGAACAACATTAAATCCTACAACTTTTTCCAGTCATGTTACATTTTTTTTTCACTTAGATGACATTAATATCCATAATAAATTATTTAATGCTTCTGAGTTTCATAAATCGTTTTTTTAACGGCATATCTATTACTCCTAAGACTAAGAGGAGTGGAGCAACTCCCCCATGGGGGGACTTCCGCCATGTGACACCATGTCACACCCCAAGTTGCTACTATACTCTAATTAAATTGGCGGAGTGGAGCAACTCATGTGGGTGGGGGACTTCCGCCAAGTGGCAGTGTATCATTGCTTGGATATATAAAAAAAGTGTAAAAGTGGGGATGAGATAGAGAGAGTAGGAGGCGTCCTCCGCAGGTCGTGGGGGGGAAAAATTGGTGCAAGTCGCCCAATGGGGGCAGTGTTTTTGGCGTCTTTCCCGGCGATAAGGGTGGGAGTCGCCCAAATGGACGCTCCACTCCGTTCAGTCTAAACTACACCAAATAATACTAAAATCACCCATGTCAGGGATTGAACCCTGGATTTCTACCCAAGAAGCAAGAACCTCTACCGAGTTTCATAAATCTAGTTTGATATGATTGTTATGTAAAGACTTAAATTTCGTAAAAAAATTGGTGATGACATGGATCATTTGATCATCATGAGACATTTTAGCGTTGTGTTAGCACCAAAATCCTTTTTATTTATTTAGTTTTGACAAATTTAGATTGCTTTCTACATTGTCATGGGTCAGGGCCTGCAGCGTTGTCGGTTATCAACACTTCAGATTTTTAGGTTGATGTTTTAGTTGAAAATGTTAATATTGCACCAGGCTTGATCAGAAGCATCTAAATAGTTTTTGAAGGGCGATTGGGTCGCATTTGGTATTGGTATTGGACTTGGAATTGTGCATTGTATATAATGTATCCTGATAACAAATGAGCTATAACTTGAAGTGTATTGATCATTTGTGGATGATATATATATTTGAACCATTCTAATTGATTAGAGAATATGGTTTCTTTGAATTTATATATGCATTTTTTAAGACTTTTAATGGATGTATTGTTTAACAGGAGGTAAACCATGAAGAATTAGAGACCAGCCATATTGTCCTTATACATGGTGGTGGTTTTGGCGCCTGGTGTTGGTATAAAACAATAGCACTTTTACAAGAATGCAAATTTAAAGTCACTGCGATTGATTCGACTGCTTCTGGAATTGATCGGTTTGATGCAAATAGCGTGAAAAGTTTGTCACAATATGTGAAGCCACTCACAGATTTTCTTGAAAAGCTTGCTGACGGAGAAAAGGTTAGTTTTCGTTTTATTGCAGACTTCATTTCCTTCTGTATTTCTTTGATATATCTGGGCTTAGTTTTCAGCCACGGTTGCATACTATTGCATTTTGGTTTTTGACAATAGAAAGGTTATGAATAAGAAAATTGGTTTTATGTTGTAAACTGTTAGAGATATATAAATGATAAAAAAAAATAAAAATTCAGTGATACATACAGTCGAAAACATGTATTCTGTTCTTGTTGGTTTAATACTTGAATGTGCTGTGTAATTGCATTCTTGTTGACAGTTGAACCAGTAACTCTTTTTAGACCGAAATTAAGCTCCACTGTCTATTCTTTTAGTGGCTATGCAAATTTAGGTTGTTTGACTACTCGAGACTACAACGATTTCACCTTTTAAGCGATATTCACAAACCGAATATAGTTTTGTTTTGTTTTGTTTTTTCTACTCTAAAACATATACACTTCTTGACTTTGTAGGTGATTCTGGTTGGCCATGACTTTGGTGGCGTGTGCATATCATATGCAATGGAGCTATTCCCAGCTAAAGTTTCAAAAGCTATCTACATCGCTGCTTCAATGCTGAAAAGTGGTCAAAGCACTCTCGATATGTTCTCACACAAGGTTTGCCACATATAATCTCATTCATGTTGTACTAACCGAAACTTGGCTCAAGTTAAAGTATCTAGATCTTAATATTGTTGGTTTATAACAATATTTCAGGAAAATACAAGCGATCTAATGAGGCAAGCTCAAACGTTTGTGTACGCAGCTGGGAACACCAAGCCTCCTACTGCTATAGATCTTGACAAATCGCTTTTGAAGGAACTTTTATTTAATCAGAGTCCTAACAAGGTATGAATTGCCCTTTCTCATCTCTAAATATTTGCATAAAGTATTTAAAAGGTTTTATAATTTCAAGGTTACATTGGGTGAGTTTGAACTGGTTCGACCCATTAATTTGATTCGTCTGAGATAAATAAACAACCCTAATCAACCCAATTTATAAGCGTCGAACCCATTAAATCTATTTTTTCTTTCACATACTGCTTACTGATACAGTTTTGCAATATTCATTTCCGTACCTAGGATGTGGCATTAGCAAATGTTTCAATGAGGCCAATTCCCTTTACACCAGTTCTCGAGAAGCTCTCACTTTCTGATTCAAACTACGGGTCTGTCAGACGATTCTACATAGAAACACCTGAAGACAATGCCATACCCATCTCTCTCCAACAGATGATGATAGATGAAAGTCCAGCTGAAAAGGTTTTCCGTCTTAAAGGTGCTGACCACTGCCCGTTTTTCTCCAAGCCTCAAGCCCTACACAAGCTGCTAGTCGAAATTGCAAAAATCAAATAAACAACAAATTGAAGTCGTTTGATAGCATATAGCTCACATTTGACATCAATACATCATATAGCAAAACTGGAAACTTTTAGTATACCTTCATTTTAGAGATGGCATACTTTTGAGCAGTCTATACAATCGGATATTTTAAAAGATCACAACAGTGTAGAGAGTTTTGAAGTTTTTTGGTTAATGCCTTTGCGATTTGGTTAGCAAATCTTTATCGTCGTTTAGAATGTTGATGTGAACTGACTTAAATACTTTGACCAGTTATGTTTTGGAGAATGGGTTAATCGCTAAACTAGATGTCTATATCCATATAAATCAAATGCAACATTAGAAAAAACTAAAGAGAATCGGAAGAACATGAGGAGTTGGGTTGAAAGGAAGCCGAAAGCTCAATGGGGTGCTTGAGGTTTACAGAAAGTATGCTAGAGTCACCATGTAGTCTGTTTCCCAGAATCCAATTGTCCACATTGTATGTCTATGTATCACTTCTGGATGGTTTTGGTGAATCTGGTGCTCAAGAGTCAGTAGCACATTTTTATTATAAAGATCAAGTTTGTTTCGGTAGAGTGTATGTGAGAGCAATTAGATATAGTTTACAGTCTCTAGATGGCTAAAGAAGATAACTGTCAATGGCTATTGTTTGTTATGATATACGTACCCCACCTTCGGAACGAAGCTCTAACCTTCGTTCTCACGAAGACTCTTCGGCGTAAAGCCTTCGTACTATAACAATGAAGACTACCCCAGGGGAATTCGCCAATTAACACATATATGGTATATATACGAAGCCTTGTCTTCGTAATATCATCCAAACATGGACATAATATCTTCTCAACCATATTGACCTCGCTCAAACTAAACGAGATTTGCTCATATCTCTTTCCTCCAACAAAGGAGCTAGGGATTCGATATATCCCTTCCATATACCAAACTTGCGCGGATTGTTTAGGGATACTCATGTATCTTGGATAAACATAGATGGCGAAAGAAAGCAATGAGCATCCCTAACTTCTCTTCCAAGGTGTTCAACGATTATAAATAGAACATCGACTAACAAGTAATGGCATCTACCCTCATCTTCACTTTCATTACTCACAAATTCTACCCAATATCCCAAACTTATTCTCACGTCGGAGGTGGTTCGCAGGGACAACTCCTTTTCAGTCCCTTAATTTGGCTTTGAAAGGTAAAGATACACTTCCAACCTGCAATACACAATTACCGTTCACCCATTACCAACCATTTACAATATATTTTTCTTGCACAATAACTATTAATAAGAGAATAAAGTGACAACGGGTTAATTAAGTAGCAACTTTTCACTCACCGGTTGGTTTGGAAGATAAAACCTTTCCGCATAAAAGTACACCTGCTGCTTTGCTTGCATGTGACAAATACGATCATTGGTAGAGACGTAGAGTACACTTATTTGAATAAACATAGATGGCGAGAAAGAATAAAGCAATGAGCATCCCCAACTTCTCTTCTAAAGTGTTCAACGATTATAAATAGAACATCGACTAACAGGTAATGGCAGCATCTACCATCATCTTCACTTTCATTACTCACATATTATACCCAATATTCCAAACTTATTCTTACGCCGGAAGTGGTTCGCAGGTGGCTCCTACTTTAACGTGTGTGTCTTCTATATATTTCCTAATTGCATGTCATTTTCTCCCTATTACGACCATCCCATCAGATTCCAAACTAGTGCCCAAGAAATTGTAAAAACATTTGTGATCGAAAGCCATGCACATTTTAAAATCAAGAAATTGTTGAAAGCTATTTATGGATTACTGTTGTAATAATACGACCGTGATAATTAAATAGCAACAACAACAACAGGGATTGGGTACTGCTGTTGTTGTTGCTATTTATCACGGTCGTATTATTACACCAGTAATCCATAACTGTTGAAAATTATGTATCATGCATGGTTGAACTACACCAATAATCGAAAAACCGTTGAAAGTTATTCACCACCATCACATTACATCAATAATATGCTACTAGCATGTGAAAAAGAATGCGTTTAAAGCATGCAAGTATAATAAATTTTGTCGTTTAATTTTGTTATTGTGCGTATTTAATTCTAAAACCTCTTTTAATTATTCATTATTGATGTATCTAACCTAACAAGTAAACTTTTGATTTACGACCAGTTAACTTTGTCCATATCTATTCGTTGTTACTTGTGAGTGTGTGAAACCTCTATTCGTTGTGAGTGTGTGAAAGTGTACGTGTGTGAGTAAATTAATTAAAAGTCTCTAACTGTCGCTTCTATATAATAACATATATTACGTATTTAATCATACTCTTATTAAATATATTCCACATCATACTCGCCACATAAGCAATCAACGGTATTAATTCAAATTGGTAACCGGCTAATGATAGAGCCGATAACACGCTACATCATTTGGACATTTTTCCGAGTTATCAACACACAATATCCACGATCACAGTATAACCTTTCGGCCATATATAGTTGGTTATATTTCAGGACACTTACCCCTATCTATTATTTATCATCTATTTCACCTTATAATGCATTTGACACTTTTACAAAAATCATAAAAATTAAGAATATATAAACACATGGGATCGGTGTTACAAAATTTCTTGAAACCAATGTGAGACAATATAACTTTCATGTTTTAATCTATGTCAAAGGATAAGTTTATCCTACATTGCTCATGGAAAAGTTTGGAATGGAATTCAAACCTTGTAAATAGAGAAGCAATTGCAATACTAGGATTATGAGAATTTTATTTTTGTGACTATTGCTCAAAAATTATTCCAAATTATTTAGTTTATATTAAGGTTAACCAACACCGATATAAAAGCATTTTCAAGATTATAAGCCGCCGCATTGCGTGGAAATTCTTCTAGTTTCTATTGTATGTATCCAACTTTGCTAGTTTTTCTATTGTGTATTCAATTTTGTCCATTTTTGCTATTGTGTGTATCCAAATTTGTCCGTTTTTGCTATTGCGTGTATCCTTTTTAGAAAATGACTGGTTACTTGTAATCTAGGTAATCGGATGAATCAATCGTGAAAATGATTGGTTACTTGTAATCTGGGTAATCGGATGAATCAATCGTGAAAAAAAAGAATTTATTCATCATCTTGGGCCAACAAGAATAACTTCAATCTTTGTAAATCAAAACCAATGTCATATTTTTCATTTTTTTTTTCTTGAACGCAAAGGTGGAATTTTATTAATAAACAATACTAATAAGTAATAGCTAGCAAATACAAAATACAATACATGAGTCGAATATACATAGCAATTTAGGAAATACTACGTCTGTTACACCAACTATCCCAATCAAACCCCCCATTATTTGCTCTATTTAGAATCCACAAATACGCCATAGATTGGATTTCTTCAATAATCAACGATGATAGAAAAATTATATTATGGACAACTTCGTTTCTGGCTCTCCAATGACTCCAAATAGCAATAAGAATTATAGCTTCGATCAATTTCCCCCACCTTTTGTGCCATGCTAAGGTATTGTGCAGGTTATGCAAGTCTCGAAAAGCGTAAAACAGACTTATCTAGCATCAAGAACCAATCAAAGCCCAAACCTCCAAAGCAAAAGGGCAAGTAGTGACTCCGTGAGCACATGCTCAATGGTTTCTTCCTAGGATTTACACCGAGCGCAGATTAACGACGAGGACACAAACCCCCATTTTATTGAGTTGAATTAAAGTGGGCAGCCCGTGCTCCAACTTCTTATATTCACCTTCTTTGGAACCCAGTTGTTTTAATGTTACCTATATTGCGATTTTCGATCAACTATAAAAAAATTATTTTAGAAAAGTAATTGTATCATAAATTCATAATACGTTTATTGAGCTAAAACTAAGCACTATCTGTTTACAAAAAAATTACACTGAAATAAGGCAACACCCATAAATTAATAGTAATAATAGTTTAGTATCAAAAGTTTTTATTTACACAATTATCTAAAATAAAAAATATTTGTATGATATAAAATATACCATGTAATGCTTTATGCATCTACTTAAGTTCGATTAATTAACGGGATTGATGTCTGTGGGTCTTCTTTGTTGTGACAGAAGTAGTAAAGAAGTTGTGCTGTCGACTATTAAGACCCTGTTTGGTAGATTGGAATCGTAGTTAGAATGGAATGGTGCATTCTAATAGAATAAGAAAAAGCTGTTTGTTTTTAGTATTGGAATGGAATGGTTAATTCCAAAGGGAATGAGATTCCTTTGAAAGCTCATTTTTTTGTATTCCATCACTCCCCCTAATTTTTTTCCATTACATTCCTACTTCAAGCGAGAATTCCCATTGTGCCCTTATAATCCCTATAAATTAAATTTCAACTAATGAGGTGTTAATTGTCATTTATATGAATTTCATTCCATTCATCCACCTATTCATATACCAAACAACATGCATTAATAGTTCATTCCATTTCAATATGGCTACCAAACACGACAATGAAATGGTAATAACTCATATAGTTACCATGTTCAATTCTATTACCTCGTCCATTCTATTCCATTCAGGTCCTATGTATAATAAGGATCATGTGCATTTACTATTTGAATTTAAAAACTGCATCAAATTACATGTTTCTATTGTGACAAAATAGTAGAAGAAAAATTAAAATTATATAAATAAGGATGGTCTAGTTGAGTAGTTTGTACTTTGCAGTTTATATTCGTAATGATAAAATCCTTACCTTGTTAGAGAGTATAGTATATAACCAGATTTCTGAAGATCTCATATTCAAATGGTTAAATATCCGTTCTCTATTTTTTCGAGCTATTGAACCCTCTTCACCTACACCAATGCTTAAACCATGTGTATGCCAAAGCGAGGAAGCTCCTTGATGTGGTTATGAGGATTTCCGTTTGGGCTCTTTGGAAATACCGTAACGATGTCACCTTCAACGACCCCTCGAAGAAGGCTACCAACTTTTCCCACAACATCAAGCTCATATCTTAATTGTGAAATTAAAGTAACCCATTTCTTATAAGGAAATTAATTGCTTTTTTTTTTTGACAATTTGTTCTTTTAATAAAAGATAATTGATTTCAAATTTAATTAACCAAGCATAATACTTAATTTTTAAAAATTAACGATTAGTTTACCTATTTATACATCATACATAAAATGACTTGTATGTATAAAGAAAAGACTAGAATTTTACTCGCGCAATACGGCGGAAAGATGGCGGCGGCTAGCGGTTGGCGGTGATGGTGGTGGTGACGGTGACGGCGGGATGAAAATATTGTAAGTGTTTTAGGGGATGAGGTATTGTAATTATTTTAGGTGATGTTATTAAAAGGGTAATATGAGTATTTTAAAGAATTAGGTGATAAAATAGTAATTGATGGGAGGGGTAAAATAGATATATCAAGTTCTTTTTTTTGAGAAAATTTAGGGGGGGGGGGGGGGGGGGGGGGGGAATAAAATAAATTTTAAAATTGTGAAAAA
>JAOXNX010000033.1:1474347-1485445 GCA_028566075.1 Solidago caesia
GCCGCTGCCGGGGATCGAACCCGGGTCACCCGCGTGACAGGCGGGAATACTTACCACTATACTACAACGACTTGATGCTTTAGACTTGTAATATTTATTTACTTATAATTCTAACAGAAACCTTCAATATGTTTTTTTGTGGTAAATATAACAAGAACGTAAGAGATGTTGCTTCATGTATTCAGTCCTAGTTCAATTTTGAATAAACAATAAAATATTGGGTTAAATTAGGGGTGTTGAAAAAAACCATATCCAAATAACCCCGATCCGATCCAAATGAATTTGAGTTATACGGGTTGGGTTATTCGGGTTTCGGGTTGGTTATTCGGTTAACCATACCCATATAATTTTAAGTGATTTGGGTTATGGGTAATATTTTTCTTATTTGGGTTAACACGAATGACCCATACAAAATTTTTTAACTTTTTATTTATATAACAATTATAATATATATTGATGACTTGATGTGTAGTTGATTTAATGACTCAATGTTTCTAATACCTCTCTACCAAATGTGACTCCCACTCAATTATTTTATATTTTTTGGATTTCTATAGATAAAAATCAAACAGAGCAATTGTCTTTAATTAATATTATAAAAAGTTATTGCAATATTATATCAGTTATAATATGTGTCTTGTATTAAAAATGAAAATAACAATAACGTCACTAGTTTTTACTTCTGTATTTTTTGTTAAATTACTTTACATTATTTTAAATAGTTTATAACTTAGCTATTTTATCTATGATTTCTTTTCAATTAATATAACCATGATTTGATGCATTAAATCAAAAAACTAGATAATCAAAATTATTGAAACACCTTTGAGTATATATATATTATATATATATATCTACAATTATATAGAGTATCATTTTTTTTTTTTATGTTTTTTAAGTTGAAATTATATTGTTGTATAATTAAAAAAATTTCCTTTATAAGCTTCGTGCATTTCAAACTCAACAACCTGAAACCTGACCCAAATAACCTAAACCCAAACAAGCTGAATCCAAATAACCTGAATCTTATTCGGTTTGGGGTATGGGTTCATTTATAATTTGTTGAAATCCGAATAATCCGACCCAAATAATACGAAACCCAAATAACCCGACCGATCAACACCCCTAGGTTAAATATTAAAAATACAACATATTTTTTCAATTTGTATATAGTTGTACTGTTTATTTTTTTTAATTTTCCTATGTACTTGATAAATCTTTAAAATTTGTATAATTATGATAATTTTGATCAAATTTTAACGAATTTCAGGCAATATTTGTATCAAAACTCAATTTTTTTCAAGCCAAACACATTTTTTCCATATATATATTTTTTTGAATACAAATTATTGTTATAATCATCATTACTCTTTTCATTAATTTATACACTCTTTTTTTCCCCACAATTTATAAATATCAAATTTGATGAATCTTGCTAAAAAAATGATGAAGAAAAGATATATAGATGTAAAAACATGATGAAAATGATTATTACATTGGTTAATTTGTACCCAAAAAGATAGGAAAATGTGAGAAATAATATGGAAAAGTGTTTGTCCAAAAAATAAAGATTTGTCACCGGAAAAAAAAATTTTAGTTGAAAATTTGCCAAAATTCGATCAAAAGTTCATTGAATATATATGTTAATAAAGTACATGATATAATTGTGTAGAAACCGAAGTATACGTTGAAAATATAGGCCTTTAACCTTAAAAGATTTGGTGTAAACAACCCAAAAAGATACTAGAATAAGAATTTCTAACTAACATAATATCGTAATATAAGTTCAATTATAACTAAAGAGCATCATTTTTATCATCATCTTCAAAGTTATGATATGGAAAAGGATGAAACCATTCATTATGCGTACACGAATAGTTCAATTATTTCATGTCCATCTTTACTTGTATTTTTTCAGGATTAAGACTAAATACAAGGCTTAATTGCACAAGTAAACCAAATATCTATATAATGAAGAAATTCTTTGAGCTTAAGGGGCCGTTTGGTTCCCAGAATGTATGAGAATTGAATTTGATGAAATGAAATTTATATTTCATTCCACCAATAATATGTTAACCTAACATGACAAATTTTTTTTTTAATATTTCATTCCACTAGATTCCCATACATTTATCCTGTAACCAAAGAGCCCCTAAGTCTTGATGGATGGAAAACTTCTAGAAAGTCTTTGGATGATACATATGATATTTTGTTGAAACACAAACAGTGTAGATTAAGATAAACTTGCTTTAATTAATAAGAGATAACTTTAATTAATAAGAGATATTTTGTTGTAACACTAATAGTGTAGATAAACATAAACTTGTTTACAGATCAGAACCGTTGATTGGATTGTGTAACTTTTGAGGTAGTTCAAGTTTGAAGGGGAACTACGTACCGAATCCATATCATCTTCTTTGTTGGGCAAATAATCGTTTTCTACATCAGATACAGTTACTACATACATATACATAATGCATGTGTCTATATCAACAAAGTTATGATTAAACAATAGTTTAGTGTCACGTATAATTAATTAGTGTCTAAATCGGCATATATGCACTTAAACTAATGACATGCATTCATTAAACAATGCTTATAATTTGAACCACCACACACGTGTCGATCCACTTGAGCACTCATTGCCTTTAACTTATATATATACTATATATATTCTTTTTCTTTGGTTAATTTGGATTGCTGACAAACCATTGGAGTATCATCGTGCTATTAGTGTTACCATCCGATCATATTCCAACATCAAAGGAGAAAACCATCATAGGTGAGAGAAGATCTTCTGACCCAGCATGAAAACCCCCGATTTTTTTCCCAGATGGAACTTGAACCCATGACTCCCATTATTGAAGTCCATATATATAATATATACAATTCTAATTTTAATATTCTAATACTCCAATACCCGAAATAGTATACTAGAAGTTGCTAAAGCATAAAAAACTAGCTAGCTAAGATCATTAGCTACCATAAAGTTTGTACAGCAAGCAATGATCGATCATGCACTGATGCAAATTATGCACCATCTGTTTCACAAGGATTGGGCAAAAGCCGTTTTCAATGAAAATATCAGCTTAGTGCTTTCTTTTTGATTTCGTGTTATAATGGAAATATGAGTTAAGCCTTATATGTAAGTACAGAATTGTGATATATAAGTAATACATGTACTTAATTTCATATTATTTAAGTAGTTATGGGGCCACCATGGATATGAGATCAAGAGTATATATTTGCTTGTTTGCGACACTTGGGGTGACAGGACTGGTTAATTACTTTGATACATATACCTTTTAAAGATTTAAGATCTCTTAGAAAGATTTGGAACAAAAAGGTTAAGTTGTTGTGGTATGGTGAAAGTGAGATCACCATATCATAGAAAGTAACCATGAATTGACTGTTTGAGAGTATATATAAAGATGTTGCTCATATTTAACAAGTAGTTTGTGTTTCACAAGTTGTAGACAAGAAACTAAACAAGTTAATCTACTAAAAGAAATGGTAGGGACTATGAATTGGAGCATGCCCGAGCACGAATGGAGGAAAGGACCTTGGACACCTGCAGAGGATGATTTGCTTATCGAGTATGTTCAAATGCATGGAGAAGGAAGATGGAGTTCGGTAGCTAGTTGTTCAGGTATATATAGTAGTTAAAAGGCTTTTTGTTTTGGTTCTTTATGTTGATTTCGACTTGTTTTACAGGCTTGAAAAGGAGTGGCAAGAGTTGCAGGTTAAGGTGGGTGAATTATTTAAGACCTGGTCTTAAGAAAGGCCAATTAACACCTCAAGAAGAAGGCATTATCATACAACTTCATGCTTCATGTGGAAACAAGTAATGTATCGATCTTCTTATATTATACACACAAACACTTGAACTAACTCGGTTTATATATCCCCTTTGTAACTGTTTTTAATTGTACAGATGGTCTATGATAGCCAGATACTTGCCAGGGAGAACAGATAATGAGATAAAAAACTATTGGCGAACTCACTTCAAGAAGAAAGGAACACCATCACAAAACCAAGAAAAGCCACGAAACAAAGCTGCATATAGGCGAGATCGATATCATAAAGAAGTAAATGAAATGATGAATAACTTCGTTTTACGTTGTCCAGAAGGGAACAAGAGAGGGACGATATCTGAACCACCACAAGCCGATATGGAAGAGACTATTTGCGTCACAAGTGCAGTCACTCCCACTGACCAGCAGCCCCATAACCTGCAGACCATGATGGCTCAGGATGTTGATGCATCTTGGTGGGGCACCCTTTCAGAAGACGGATCATGGAGTGGGATTTTGTGGAATCTGGACAATGCCAATGCAAGCTATGATGGAACAATCACTTAGTTCATATTTTTAGTTCATAAAAAAATAGACAATCTATATATTTTGATCACTTGGTTATTATTTGTATCACTTAGTTATCTATATGTTGGTATCTTTTCTATGAACGATTGGTAAAAAATAATACTCACACAAGTCTATTTATTGCTATAAAACCGTTTACAAAGTAGTTTACATGCGTATTTATACTTTCCCTATAAACACATACGAACCACCATACGGGTTCACTAATTGGTATGACTTTTTTATAACAGACACAACTTTTCACATTAAACTACTATAACCAATCGAAATTAACTGTCATTCGGTTGTAAACTTTATTCTAAACACACTAGACCCCTTAACTTATATACATACATAAACACTAAATATTTGACTTTCATGGATTAATAAGTTAGTATCCAATACTCCCCTCTAATTTATTAATCTATGCCTTTGATATCTTCAAGCTCCATCATCTTTATCTTTGAACTTTGGCTTGTTTCCACTTCCTTTGTCTTGAACTTTAACACGATTTATGTCTTGAACTTCCTCCTCAATTTGACTTCTTTCTTCCTTGTCTTCAATCTCATCTCGATCATCTTTGTCACCATCTTCCTTCATTCGTATCGTTTCATAATCTTGAGTCTCCAACAATCTGTTTCTTGCAGTACTTGTTTCACGGTCTTGTGGTTCAAATTTATTTAATATTTTTCTCAATCTGTCTCTCCTTCTGAAATTTTTATGGCGTCTCTCGATGCTTCTTGCATTCGCCCTTGTCAATGTTTGGTTCATCTTATAGAAGTTTCTTATCTGAAACAACTTCATTGTTCTCTTTCTCAAATTGTTCTCTTTTGTACTTTAACTTTTCCATCTCTTTGCTTGTGCAATCTCTCAACATCCTCAAATTCTCTAACTGTCTCTGCATTTGCTTCTCAAATGCTATCTCTTTATTTCTCATTTTCTTCTCAAATTCATATTTCTCGATCTCTATGTTTGGAAGTATTTCAAACTTTCAAAACTCAAGTTTACTCTTCAAGTCAGTTTCCATCTCTGACCTTACGTCTTCTAACTTTTCTTTTGGAATTTCATCCTTCTCAATGTGTTGGTTCCTAAGTTTGCACGACTTTGTTACTTTACTTGTTTAATAGATTAAGAACAGAAAGTAAATAAACATTAAATAAAGTAAACAATAGTTAAGCAATTGTATGGTGCACACTTTTATATATGCAAAAGAGATTTACAATGCTAAAGTTAGATAAACTAACTTGAATACAATGCTTCACTTTATCACTAGACTAACTAGAAATGAAATATAGACACACTAATATTCAAGATCTGTTTCATACATACAACTTATGTAAAATGCAAATGCAGAGAAATTACACTTAGTAATTTTGGACCAACAAGAAGAATGTCTTCACAAAATATTGCCTTTTATAGTGGAGGAGGGGCAACAGTCTTCGAGACGTAGATGTTGATGTGAAGGATGTTGTCAACATTCCATTGGTGGAGTACTTTGACAATTAACTCTTCTGAATTGTCTTCTTGTTCTTTTTCCATTTCGGGTGAAAGAGAAAACAATGTTAGGACTTACACGATTTTTGATTTATCTAAAAATAGATAAAGTAGATCACATGACCTATTGCATGTCAGTCATGTGACCCTTTGGGTCTAAGTTTTCTCTTTCACTTTCCCGCCTATTTTTGACTTACAAAGATAGGATAAGATTGACACATCGTTATTGAAATGGCTCGCTGAAGACACACTTCGGTGCTCAAGTCATCATCAACGAGTCTTGGTTCTAACAATTTCCCCTGTGAGAAAGACTTGCTGGAGTTAACTTGTACATACAAATTCTAAATAAATAATTTTTGAAGTAGTTGCTGCTATATTGATCACATAGAAGAAAATTTACAAGGAGAAAAGCTAACTACTATACGAAAGCCTATGTAATCTTAAACAGATTCTTGCTTTGCTTGGATGTAGGCTGGATTACTCTGTCTTTGGGGCTACAACAACTTTTGGTTAAACAACATGATGATTCTATGATCATTAGCTGTCATGATGCACCCTTTCCTAAGATTCCACAAAATACCAGTAGAGGCATTGCTCAGACCAGCAACTCTGGGGAAGAGATGATGGCCATGGACATTTGTGAAGTATACCCGTTGGTTCTCTTCATCAAGCATGCCTTCAACAAAAGCAGATCTGGGAGACAGAGATAAGTCTAGAGCAACATCTCCCACTATTGGTGGCATTGAGGTAGAAAAGAAGAAGCCACCAGTGGGAGCAGGTCTCTTTGCTTGCACTCTAGGAGGTGGCAGAGGGTTTCGATGAGTACTGAATAACGAGTCCTTGATTTTGTACTTTCTTTCAAGTCTTTGAACTTTCCTCAGCTACTTTTTGCATATTTCCAGTAGTTGTTGGTAGTTGTTAGCCTTCTTGTCTTTAATCAGCTTGTATATTTCGATTCATTCAGTTGGACAAAGGCTTTCAGCACCAATATTGTTAATTTCCAGCATCCTTTCTATGTCTTGCCTCTCCAGCTGGAAGTTTTTCGCTGCTCCACTTTGTGCCTTAAAGGCCTTAACAGACACGATTGCTTCAGGCCTCTTTCGTATAAGCCTAGCGCCGGGGAAAAGATTCTTTCCCTTCACATATTTTTCTTTCGATTCAGCTTTCCTGGAAAAGTAATCTTATTCTTTGTACTTTAGAGCATCCACAACACTGGTTTGTTTGCTATCATTTGATATTCGCCGTCAGCAGTTTGTACCTCTTTTCTGGCCATAATCTAATTGAAGAATTTCATTGAGGCAATATCCTCCTTCTGTTTCTTTCTTAGATCTTCTTAAAAAGCAAACTCTGTAGGAGTGACCCTAGTGGCAGCAACTGTTAACATATCAAACAATCCAGTCTCAGCTGGCATAGTTTCCTCAGCATGAGTAGATGTAGCAGTGTGGCTCTTGGCAACATCAGCCATAAATGATTTTTTCTTTTGAAGCTTCCCCCATTCCCTTTTTTCATCTTGCTGCCTTTTTGCTCTCAATTCATTGACGAGCACAACATCTGCCTTCTTTTCTACCACTGACTTCCCTCTATCTGTCTTTAAGCGTTTTATTGTTTGTTGGAAATTATCAGTAGCAGTCCTCAGGTCTGTAAATTCAGCAAGCATAGCCTTTAGGGATTTGATACTTTCAGGCTCCCTTTTAGACCTTGCTGGTACCTCAGCATCAATACCTTCAACACTCGCTGGCAATCCACAATGATGGTTTCCTTGTTCTGCTCCCCCTCAACCCGTGCTGGCACTGACTTCGCATCCTTGATAACTTCATTCCCATCTCTACCATCATTATCATTATCATCACCATCATTGTGACACCCAACTTTAAAGCATATGGACTTTCAAAAACTTTTGCCTAACGGCGTTAAAACATAGCATAAGCATTTCGACAAAACATAACCATTACTAACGGAAAGGCTGTTCAACAATAAATGGTGTTACGAATTCATATCATCACAATAATTAAAGAAAATCCATAAATCTCATTCGACCTTAAAGTAACATAATAAACGTCTAGTTTAATAAAGCCATCTAATGGGTAACTAATGTCTTCTCATTTATTAATCTATCTTTCAAGATACCTAACCTCACATGCATCTCAATATGTTTCACGTGCTAACCTGAGGAACACAACACATTTCAACAAAACAAGTGTCAGCTATTTAAAGCGGAGTAAGATAACAGGTTAGTTCGACAAAAGATTTACCATTTAAAATATTTCATCAAAATAATCTCATTCATACATAAGGCATATCACATCACATAATTCAACACAATCAATCTCATAAAGGATATCAATTCCTACAATGTACCTATAAACCTCAATCATCAATATCGTCTTAAACATTGTCATAAAGGATATCACATCCTATAATGTGCCTATAAACCTTAGTTATCATAATCGCCTCATTTCATCGTTTATTATCATCATCAATGTTATCAACATTAACCTCATCACATCATCTATTTACATAACATAGCCACATAGTTCACACAACATGTGCTTGAGAAGGTGGATCTCTGGGCCTAACTGGTGAAAATGTTGGTGGTGGTGGCATAGGAGGATGCCCATCAGCTGGTGGAGATGGTGATTGAACCTGCTAATGTTTAGAGATTATACCTAAATCCTTTACCAAGTTCTCCTCAGAGAAATACTCGCTGGCCACTTCTTCTCCAGCCAGCTCCTCAGTTTCATCAATTGTAAACGAGTCATTTTCACCAATTTCACTGAAGTCACTGTCAGCTTCTTCCTCTATGCTGACAGCACCAACCTCTGCACTTATAGTTTCACTGACCTGCACAACATCAGTAGTAGGAATACTCACAAAAATAGGGGTAGGAAAAATGGGTGCCTCTAGCTCAGTGTGTTTTTGCACCAAGCCTTCATCGGCAGCAGACTGTGTTGTCTCTAGCATCCCTTGTTATTTAGCAGATGCTGACAATGACTCAAAGGGTAGTGGAAAAAAAGATGGGGGAATATTTGGTGAGGTTTGACCCGGACTTCTAATAAGTTGGGGTGACCCTTGAGCTTCACCAATCTATCGTACAGAAGTTTGAGGTGGCTACTTGCTGCTTCCCTTTGTCTCTTCAGCAGTCTGTTTGGAGACTACTGATGGGCTGGTTGGGGTACTATCGTCTTTGGGCAGTGAGGACTTCCGAACCTTTTTAGAAATTTTGCCCTTTGATTAACCTCGCTTACTTTTTGGGACGTCAGCGGAGGGTGAAGATTGTGTTGTTGAGGACTTTGCCTTGGTAGACATTTTGGTTGGCTTTGTGGAGACTTTGGTAGTCGCTGGGGGGTTTTCCAGCAAACTAGTCTCTTTGGGCCATGTATCTTGATGCAAAGGTTTTAGGAAAGGTGTAATATTAGGTTCTATTTATGCAAGGTGTAACAACTTAGTAATTAAATAAAGCTTAGGTGTAAGATAAGCTTATGTAAGCATTCTAGAATGTTTTCTAGGTGTTTAGGAAGCTCTTAGAAGGTTTTTAGTCAACAAAATGGGGTAGGAGGACCTTTAGGACCGGATTTTTTAAGGGTATTTTGGTCATTTCACTTTTGCCAACTTTGCATGTATCTTGATGCAAATCCCGACTCTAGAAGGCAACAAGAACATTCTGTTACCCATGATATTGACACAGATCTTCTAGATGGTATATCTACTAGTGGTATATCTTCTAGATGAACACACTTCTAATGAAGGCAACAAGAACATCACACAAAGGTACATTTACACACCCACAGTGCATATTGACACAGATTTCATGATTTTGGGATTGAATAATGATAATTGGTGTAAAATTTTGGTATCTTAATAAAATACTTACCAATCACATGGCCTAGACCCTCTGTGTGTTTATGGAACTCAAAGCAAATAACCATCAGGAAGATTTGAATGGAGAACCCATGATGATTTATGGGGTTGGTAAGGCCACTGTGGTCTGTGATGGTACTGAGTTCTATATCCCTGACGTGTTATATGCACCGGGAGTAAATGTAAATGTACTTAGCCTTCTACAACTTAGATTTCAAGGGTTTGATATCAAAATAAAAGGAAATAGATGTAAACTAGTGAAGGTTGGTATTTTTAACCCTGTTGTGGAGAGACAAAGTGGCAAAACAAATGAAGAAATTAATAAAAAGATAGAAGAATTGGAAAGAGAGGCTGCAGTAGGTATGGCAAAAAGATCTATTGAAGAGTATGTAAGTAAGTATTGTGATCAAATTGTGGAGAAAAGGGAAAAGATTTTGCTAGTAATCAATAATTGACCCCCAATGAAGACATACGAAATCAATTAAAAGGATTCGTATGCTTTATTGATAGGGGTATGCTTGGCAAAACTAGATGGTAGTTGGTGGCTCGTAGCTGTAGTTGAAAGTTGGTAACTGAAGCTTCTTAGATATATTTAGGTATTTGGCAGAGTACCTGAAAATTTTTCATAACTGTATAAAATGACAAAAATGGACATAAAAAAAATATAATACTAAACATATAGGCTATTGTGACCTACCCAAACTTTGGTTACTATAAACCGCACCTGTCCATTCTTTGTATATATATCTCAAGGTTCGGTTCCTCTCTCAAAAAAGTGGTTAATCGTATACCAATTAAAAAAGGTTGGGTTCCTATCTCAGTTAAACACACACACACACACACACACACACATATATATATATATATATATATACACAAGGTTACTGCAACCTAATCAACATGCATTTAACATGGGTATATGTAACTGACGGTGAACAACCCAACTTTTGTTCCTATCTCATGAAATTGCGGTACGTTGTGACGTCGCCTTTATTCTATCCTCTCATAATAAATAAAATAAGGTTATTTAAGTAATTTAGCGTACAAAGCTCATAGCTTTTTTCCAAACCTTGCACATGATTTATTTAACGGCTTCATTAAATGACCGTTAAAATAAAAGACCATCTTTGATACTGATCTTCATATAAAGGATTGTCAATGTCAATTCAATGATGAAAAGTCCAAGCGGGCCCGATGTTATCATGTTAATACCATTGATGTAGCTTTTAACATCTTACTAATATATATATATATATATATATATATATATAGGGATTGGTTCAAATAAAACAACTATTAACGTAAAATAAATAAAACAATCATTCATTCTTAATTGAAAATCATTGTGCATCATGTTTCGTTACCAATAAATCATGAAATTCATC
>JAOXNX010000033.1:1485722-1496098 GCA_028566075.1 Solidago caesia
TTAATTTTTTTTTTACAATAAAAAACCCCTATATATATATATATATATATATATATATATATATATATTACTATATAAAGCATCAACCCCTCCTCCTTTTTTCAAATTACAACTTTGAACTACCTAAAATACTTATCTTCTTTATTTATTATTTCAAAATCTTCGCTTGATATACCTATGATACCCTTAATGAAATTAATTTATAACATCTACCCCTTAACTCTTAAAATAACTACACTACACCCTTTTATATAAATAACCTACACTACTCGTCGCCGCCACCACCACCTGCCGCCGCCACCATTACCGCCTCATCGCGCGGGCATTTGTCTAGTATATATATAGATATATATATATATATATATATATATATATTATTTTGAAAATTTAGTGTTGTAGAATATTTATTATTGATTGGTTTATTAGATTGTTATTAGGAAAATGCTTAATTTTCCTAACCATCTTCCTAAACATCCTTTTAAAAGTATGATCATGACATGTGATACAATTAAAAGATAAAATTATAAGAGAGAATTAATGAATTACATTTAACATGGAGTTAAGGCATTAGGAGAATTATTAGAAGGATGAGTAATTAGGAGGATCTATCATTATCTTTGTTATTATGTTTGACATTAGGGAAACGGTATATTCTATAAAAAAAAAATTAGCTTAATAATTCTTATAACAACTTGATTACATAATAAATGTAATCTATTAATTTTTTCTCTTAATTTCATTCTTTAATTTTATCAAATGTCATATTTAGGTTGTTAAAAATTATTAGAAGAATTTATATCATTTCCTTTGAAATTATTCTCCTACGTATCGATTTTCGATTCAATGTCTTTAAACCCAACCTTGGGAGGTTGACAGTGCAAACCTAAAGACATGCGCCCCAAAAGCAGACAGAAATGGCGTACAAGGTAAAGAACCAATCACAACTAGACAACACATCCTCCAAAACCACTCTGGTTTTTTAAGATTATTTTCAACTTTTTTCAAGATAGTATTCCAACCACACACTCTTTCTCTCTCATTGATTTCCTTTCTTCCCCACAAACACATATAACTGATTTCTTCATCAAATGATAGACATACACCAAAATAGAAACTAAACATTCTTCTGCTGCTTCTTGAATTTTAGTAATACATACGTATTTACCAAAATCTTGTTTTTACTTTTTAAGGGTACGTGGTTTTCTAAAGAAACCCAAGTACTTATTAATTACTTGATCATCAATATCAACAGATCTCATTCTTCTTATAGTAAAATTCCCAAAAGATCGAAGAAAGGTAAGTAAATTTAACAAATAAATCTTGATCATCTTTTTAGGGTTTTCACTCTAAGAGTTCATTCTGAAAGTAGTCTCTCTATACTCGGATAGGGCAACGTTGTCTATATCCCACCTCATTCATATCCCGCACATGGCAGGATTGGATATCGTTATTGTTGTAGATGTTTAACTTAAGCTCAGATCTAACTATTTTCTTTTTCTTGTCACTTTTTAGGGTTTTAAGTGAAAAGGTATACATAATAAAATGGGGAGAGGAAGAGTGCAGTTGAAAAGGATCGAAAACAAGATCAGTAGACAAGTGACATTTTCAAAGAGAAGAACAGGCTTGTTGAAGAAAGCTCATGAGATCTCTGTGTTGTGTGATGCTGATGTTGCTCTTATAGTTTTCTCTACTAAAGGAAAACTCTTTGAGTATGCAACTCACTCCAGGTTGATTTTCTTTAACTTATGCTTCTTGTTTATCTGCTAGTTAATAAAAATCTGAAAACCCCATCTAAAAAATCAATACTTTAAAGTATATGTTTCTTGAAAGTGTGTATTTAACTATTTATTAAAGTTCCAACACAACTGGATTTATTTTTTTAAAAATGTTTCTTTTGCATGCATTTATGGTTAATATCTTATGTGATGGCCTCTCTCAAGCTATCTATTTTTTGGCCTAATTAACTTTCTGATGGTTTTCATTAATATTTTTGTTCTTTTGGGGGGTCTTTTCTTTTTCTTTCAATATGTACTTGATTTGTTATGATACATAGTAGCCTTAGTACCATACTACCATCAGTAAAAAGCATTTCTTTTAAGATCAATACTATAATTAGTAGTATGTACTACAAAAGTCTTTATGTTGGTTTCTGTTTTCATTTTTACCTTACTTTTATTTTAATAGTTGATTTTGAAAGAAAGTTAATTTGGACAATATAAACTTATGACAAAATAATAAAATGTTATTCATACCAAATGTACGTGTCATTTTTTTTTTATCATCGAATACCGAAGATCTCTTCATCATGTGATCTTAAATTGATTTAAAATCTTAAACAGCCAAAAAAAAAAAAACGATTCAAAGGTTACAAGAAAACCACCATTTAGCGACGACGGATGTCGTCTCTAAATGTACACTTTGTCGGCGCAGAAGAAGGTGTATAGTGGCGACAATGTCGTCGCTTCCTTGTCGTCGCTATATCCCAGTCACCTTATGTATTTTGCGACGACTTATTATTCGTATGAGAAGGTTAACACTACAAGAAAACCACCATCCATCGTCGCTAAATGTACACTTCGTTGGCGTAGAAGGTGTATAGTGGTGACAATGTCGTCGCTTCCTTGTCGCCGCTAATCCCAGTCACCTTATGTATTTTTGCGATGACTTATTGTTCGTATGAAACGGTTAACACTACAAGAAAACAACCATTTAGCGACGACAGATGTCGTTGCTAAATGTACACTTTGTCATTGCAGAAGAAGGTGTATAGTGGCGATAATGTCGCCGCTTCCTTGTTGTCGCTATATCCCAGTCACCTTATGTATTTTGCGACGACAACATGTTGCCCACCATGTGTAAAAAATGGAAAAGAAATTAGGGAATCATATAGCGACGAAGTAACTAAATGATTTTTAATTATAAATTAAATTAATTAATAACATATTTTTATTTACTTTTAGCGACAACATTGTCGTCGCTACACCTTTTGAATTTATCTTCCATGTAAATAAAAAATATATTTTATTTACTTTTAGCGACGACATTTTCGTTGCCATACCCTTTTTTTAATTAATTTCTCAATAAAATAAATTATAGAAAATATATTATATTTGACGTTTAGCGACGACAATTTCAACGCTAAATCATTGAAATTTTTGGAGTTAAATGCAATTTTGGTCCCTATGGTTTGTACGTTTTTGCAATGCGGATCCCTTTTCGAGTTCACCAGTAATGGGGTCCCTGTGGTTGGTACTTCTTTGCAACCTTAGTCCAAGTTGATAAACTGGCTTTAACTCTTAAGGGACCCCAATTGCAAAAACGTACAAACTATAGGGACCTCCATTGCTAGTAAACCTGAAAAGTGGACTAAGGTTGCAAAAAAGTACAGCCACAAAGACCCCCATTGTTAGTGAACTTGGAAATGAACCTCCATTCCAAAAACGGACAAACCATAGGGACCAAAATTACATTTAACTCAAAATTTCCGCTAACATAATGTGTTTTAAACCTGTATTCCAACAATTATATCAACATCAACACCAACATTAACATCATCAACAACAAACTTGAAATCAATCTGAATTACTAAAATATATACCAAATCACCAAAATAAAGAATTTTTAACAATTTATAACAGATATGCTACATATTATGCACAAAAAATAGATGATACATGCAAAACAATTATCAAGTTTGACAAATAAGAGGAAATATAAATTTCTAGGGCGCCATCACATTTTCTAAATTACTTTTACAACTTATATTAATTAATTTAAAGAGTATAATGACATACTATTATTTTTAATATTTCCTACGTCTTTTATTAAGAGAATTATTGTAAAAAAAAACTCATCTCTCTTAGTACGACGTACCATTTAAAACCTGGTATCGTGAGTGATATTATATATATTGATGTCCGTACAAACCTGAACGAGTTCGTACGCATGCATCAAAAAGAACGTCGGACTCACAAACCTTAGATACGGGCTGGTCAAATACGGCTTTTTGACTTTTTCACAATATTAAATGAAGAAAGCAAATTAAATAGGCACATGGTATTAAAGACTAACTGGAAAAGGGGCCGGAATATATGATGGCCGGATGTATTTTTTCCAATGGTTTCTGTTGCGGAAGAAGAAGGAAAAAGAAAAAGACAAAGATGGAATGGTTTCTCGATCGGATAATGATGGGTCTTATATAGCAAAAATCGAGTACACTTTTAGCAGCGACGTCGTTGCTGAAAGTCTGGTCAAAGAGTCAACGTATTTAATGCGTGTCAGTCAAACGGTTGGTCGTACTACACTTTCAGCAACGACGTCGCTGCTGAAAGTCGATTTTGAAATTTGGCGCCCACTTAATGATTGACAGTCATTGGTCATTGTACCATACTTTCAGCAGCGACATCGCTGCTGAAAATGTCTGGTCAGGATACAAAATATTCCCTGGTCAGTTTACATACAACGATTAAATAATATGCATTTATTTCAAAAAACTTATGATCTTGAAAGGCAATATTTTATTAACAGTGATCAATCATAAAATATACAACTACCATTTCAAGAATTACAAGAAATTCTTACTTATCTTATTAACGGAGAAGTAGTGATTACATAAAGAAAGCTTAGATGTCAGCCATCTAGGTTGGCCAATAATGTTTTTCTTATGTCATCATGATGTCATGATTCACTAACAAAAAATATAATAAATTAGTATCAAATACTACGTACTAAAGGATTGTGAATTTATGATTATAAAACATATTATTTATAATTTGGTTATAAAAATAAATACATTTTACTCAAATGTTAACTATTTCACCTTATCGGATATACTATTTCAAATTTATTTAACAGACCCGTATTTTACGCGGGATCTAAATCTAGTTCAATCTATAGTAAAAGTAACCCATTGGGATCACTCCGGCGAAGAGAGCTTGGATCGGTGCTCACTCATTAATTGATTAAAATTGGTTTAAGATGACTTAAATATTATCACGATTTTGAAAGTCCGCAATAATTTATATCACATTATAAAATATTGATCTTAAAGTTTGAACTTTTATGAACGGTAATATCATCTTCCTTTAACAAATGTTAATTATTTTGGTCAATTATTTTATTTTTAAAAATTTTGCCTATAAATTAAAACACAATTTAAATATACTTGTGTGTTAGATAACTGAAAGTAGACGGTCGACAAAGCCAACCACCGGTCATCATTGCCCTTAGTTACATGTACAAACCGAAGTTTTTGAAATTTATTTTCAAATTTGATTTACACCATAATTTAAATATGAATAATGATATATCTTTCTAATTCATCAACCTAAATATCCTTCTAAGAACAAGATGATAACATTTATAAAAATCAAAAGATAAGATTAGGAAAGAGAATTAGTAAAATCCACGTGTCAAATTCATATGGTTTTAGGATGACTATAGGAGTATTTATTATTTTTCTTTAAATATTTTTGAAAAAAAATATGATAAATCTTATTAAAAATTAGCCTAAAAATCCTCCTAAATTCACCAAATTTAATTTATTTGGATAAAAAAAAAAAAAAGAGAAAGCAAACTTTGATTTTATTTATTAAAAGAAAAACAAAAAAACATATGAATATGAGATGTGGATTCCACTAAATCTCTTTCCTATTTTTAATTCTTGATTTTTTCAAATGACTATCATTTTGTTATTGAAAGAATTTTTAGATTGATGAATTAAGATGATATATATTTGGTATGTACTACTATTTTAGTACATATTATATATCATGAACCATCACCAAATGGTTAGTGGCAATGAAACCTATTTTATCATAATTCAAGTCTTAGTCTAGGCATATTTGGGGTGGTCACAGGTATTTAATTTTCACATATGGTGGGTTTGAGTGAGTTTCTCTTCTATATCTCTCGGTGATAGAGGTTTCTAATCGATGGGTTTAAATTGGAGCTACAAAGAGGCTCTCTATCGCGAACCTGGTTAAAATAATGTATGATAGATCTTTCGACATTCGCGAGTAATTGACAGGTTAATTTTTTTTTTAAATATCAACATGATTTCAAAAGTCATAATTTGTGCATTAATACATATTAATGGTCGGTCTACAAAATCTTTTGCCATCGAAAGCAAATTCTTTTCTTGAAGTGAACCTAGCTAGCTAGTTCCTAAGTGGGTGGGGTCAGTGGCGGATTTAAAAAATCGTGTTAGAGTATGCAATATCTTTTTAATACGTGTATAAGGTGTGTATTATTTGTATTTACACTATCATTTTTTTTGAAAATCGAAAATTAACACATGTATATTTCATTACTAAGTAAGTCCGCCCCTGGGTGGGGTGATTAGAATTTGATATTTAAAACGTTATCTAGTTATTGCATTTGAGAGCTGCTTATTAAAATGATTATTGTCTTATTGAGCATCTAATTCTGAGCATGAAATTCTATCTATTTTTTTATTATTATTTAACTAATTTTTTTTAAAGCAATTCCTGCATGATCCCTATTAGGCTTTTAATCCTTGTATAGCCTATCCATTTTTCATTAAGAATCTGCTTTTCAATTCATTTTGTTTATTTTGAGACAAAATGAAGTTTGTATGTTTTATATAACCATCTTAATTTTAAATTTGATTTCTCTTATTATCATGTATAAATGTATAATAATATGAAACATGTTGGTGGTGTACGGTTAAAATAAAACATATACCGAATAAAATAAAATAAAAACATATATATCAATGCATGTTTTTGTTTTATATACTACTCTACTAGGCAAATAGAAATTAATACTGTAATTAAATTTGTTTTATACACATAACTACCTAAATATATATTTGTTATCCATTGGGCAATAATAACCGTGACAGTCATCTGTTTTAAAACAGTATGGATGCGATTCTTGAAAGGTATGAACGTTACTCGTATGCAGAAAAGCTGCTTACTGCACCTGATCAATCAGAAACACAGGTAAACGTACCAATCATCCGTCTTTTGTTTATTTGTTCGGAATTTATAAGCGATTTTTCATTTTTAGATAATATTATCTAAATAATGCATGAAAGCAAAGAGCATTATGGTTGTGATCTCTTATATTGCAAGATCATCAAGATCATCGCTACATCAGTATCAGATCATTTTCAAATCTAACCACGAACAAACCACTCTTACCCGTTATCATTTATCTCTACGTACCCTGTACACTCCTTATTTACTACGAGAGTTTTATTCATGTGTGGATTTCCAATTACAAAGAAGCGTGTTCTTTGTAAAATATACGCAAAAATATAGCTTTCTGCAGAGATTGGAGACTTAAGATATTTGTATTGTTAAGGTAAGAAATGTGCACCAAATAATTGTTCTTAGTGCTGATTGTGTGCAGGGAAGCTGGACTCTTGAATCCTCCAAGCTCAAGGCAAAGATTGAGGTCCTAGAAAAAAACATTAGGTATGTATTCATTTAATTTGTCTGATATATATGCTTAGGCAGTGACTAAGTTCAAAATCATGTGTCTGGTGGGTGGAATCAATAATTTATTTATAACTTCTATAATTTTTGATGTTAGAGCACCACAATGGTATTTATATTTATTATTAAACTCCTCATTTTCCTCTTCTGTTAATGTCACGTCAGTATTTTTTCTTGACACATTTTTGTCAATGGGGGTGCCTCATTATTTCCTTCGTCACTTTTAACTAAATTATACACATATATACACACACTTATACATATTAAATAACGCGGACCCAGACACTTTCATCACAAACTCATCGGTGAACCGATATGAAATCGATTCTTGAAATGATGAGATGGTGCTAGTGGCATTAGTTTAGTAGAGTCACTGATGGGCAACCGACTTATTTAGTTTATACTGTACTTACTGCAAGCTAAAGTTTATTTAGCAGTAATAATATTTATGGTCAATTTCATAAAATAATAACTTAATAATATTTATGGTCAATTTCATAAAATAATAACTTCTTTAAGGAATAAAAAGTTGGTAAAAAAATATATATAAAACACACGTTGTCACAATGATATACATCAGTCGCAGCAAAACAGACATTAATGTTATCCCTAAGACAAAGATGGTACTCCATATCTCTTTGCCACAACTTAATCTTCAGAAATTGCAATGATCCCAATCTCAAAATTGAAAAC
This sequence comes from Solidago caesia, assembly GCA_028566075.1. Classification (NCBI taxonomy): domain Eukaryota; kingdom Viridiplantae; phylum Streptophyta; class Magnoliopsida; order Asterales; family Asteraceae; genus Solidago; species Solidago caesia. The sequence continues at coordinate 1,493,879 of JAOXNX010000033.1, forward strand.
CAATCGAGTGAAGGAGTTCAATAACACAAAAACATTTTAACAAGATTAAAATTAGTGTCAAACTATAATTAGTACATTTTGTTTCCACAATTATAGTGTAGTAATTACATATATCATAAAATGGGGGTCAGGTGTTCAAATCTGATCCCATGTACTTCTAATTATTGTATTACATGATTTACATTCCTTCATATTGGTAGTGTGACCAGTTAATGAGAGACCAATAATAAATCGGTTATCCATAATTATCACATTTTGAAAATAAATAGAGCTGAGGAATTCTGATGAGTATATGAATTCGTATAATAAAACTTGAACTAAGAGATCTGAAATTGAATCAAAAGCAGAAATGTCTCAAAAATATTCTAACCAAATTTAATTAGCTCTAGGCTCTAGCATGTAAACCATCCTTAAGGTGAACTATATGAACCTTATTGGATAATATTGGGATAACCAGGACAAAATTCCAAAAATGACCATGGAAATATCGTTAGGCTACGTACATAGCAGCTAAATGTTCGACTTTCTCCTGGTAGCCTAAACGTAGATCTCTCTACATTTACTCTGTTTTAAGTATGGAATCGATAATCGTCGATTTAACTTCAAAGAATTTTCATACAATAATTGAGAGGAACATGAAAACTATAATTAAAACAATTGTGTTGGAACAATTATATTTTAGTGATTTTAGTAAATTTTATGTGCTTTGAATTGATGTATTTAAATATGGATGGGGTATTTTGGAAACATGAAAATGTCTATATACCCTTCCTCCTCCCACATTTTGTAACTTTTACTATAACATAAAATATCTTCTCCTACATTCTCTTAAGTAACTTCCCTTTCACACAACAAAACACCTAAATACACACTAAGCAAAATCTCCATTAAAACACCTCCTTATAGCTTAAATTCACACCTCTATGCTATTGGGGAACTCTGCAAGGGTCTTACCACCTCTTTATTTACTATATTTAAGTCTTTGGAGTACTTTAGAATTATATTCCACGTCCCGCAGGTGTGTCCACACCCCCCTGGGTGGACAAGAAAGAAAGGATTTCTCGTAGCAACCCCCCAGGTTCCAGACCCAATAGTCAACTTTCCCGTATGAGCAAGGCTATATTCTGGACAGAACTTTAAATAGTCAAGATCAGGAGGCCAGAGGAGTGGTTTATCTCTAGGCAAAGAAAGGGTTTTTTATTTCGATCCAACATATTGCATTCTCTTTTGGATTATAGGCAAGAGCCTTTGCTTGCCAATGAAAAGTAGAACATGATTCACTTAAAATGATAAATCCTTTTCATAGAAGATCTTTTCTTTAACAATCATCACATCAAATAAAACAAAATAATGTCATCAAATTCAATTTAACTTTTTGCTTACAAATTAATCAATTAATCCATGAATGAAGGTATCATAACTCAAAATGGTAAGTCAAAGTTATAACGAAAACATCTAAAGTAGTAAAGATAGGATCTTGGTTTAAAATCGGCCAAAGTCATATGAAATCAATGAACCAAATCATGGATGCAAGGTAGATTTACCTAATGGAGGGCAAAGACAATATAACCAGGAACAAATCTAGAAGAATAACATAGTAATGAAGGATTGAGGACTTTATTGTGCCAATTCCAAATAGCCTAAACGGAAGAGGTTTTCAACCATGATTCTTTGAGATTCGTGTTGAGGGGCATTGAGGACTTTATTGCGCCAATTCCAAATAGCCCAAATACTGGTGAAACGCACACCATGAAACCTTTTTCCAATGTCCTTGTGGGAATGAGTCAATCCATAATGATCTCTATAAGCAATAGAGGATGAGGCAAAGGAACTTGTTGGTTCTAGAATTTGCTCAACTTTGTTTAATAATGACACAAAGCAATAAAGAAACAAGTAAACAATACAATGGTTAATCAGTTAACTATTGCACTCTTTTATATATGTGAAAGAGATTTACAATGCTAAACTTAGATGGAACTAACTTGAATAAAAAGTTTAACTTTATCGCTAAGGAATCACACACAGTTGAAAAGACAAACAGAAAACTTTGGTCTTCACCAACTGTTTCCTTTTATAGACACACTTGCAACAGTCTTTGAGGTCTTGGATGTTGATGTGGAAGTGGTTGTCAACATTCCATTGGTGAAGTACTCTTGACATATAATGCTTTTGATTTTTCTTCTTGTTCCTTAGCCATTTTGGGTGATAGAGAAAATGTGT
>JAOXNX010000033.1:1555400-1575250 GCA_028566075.1 Solidago caesia
TAACGTATAATAAAAGGCCCAAGATATATTAAGAACGTATATTAAGCCAAGCATGCAACAGATACGAGTGTAAATAACTTTTCACTATATATATATATATATATATATATTATCGGGTTCGGATCGGGTCGGGGTAAGCATGACCCGGTCTCTGCCCCGAAACCCGAAAAAACTCCGATAATTGCCCCGAAACCTGACCCGCGCCCCAATTAGCTTGCCCCGACCCGTCCCTATTTTTTTGGATATCAGGTTTCCCTGTCGGGTTCGAGTTTTATTGCCATCAGATATAGGGTTTTAAGAATAGTTGTTTGATACTTTATTATGATAGTGCTTTTCCATTTTCTTATATATACGGGAAATATCTTAAGTATTCAAAAATAATTTTTAATATGCAATTTTAACCATTTTTTTTTTTTTACAAAACTAATCAACGAAATCACAATGTGATTGCGAAATTGCAACATGATTGTGAAAATCGCAACTCGATCTCAGAATTTTACACAAGAACGCGAAATCACAATTCAAGAACGTGAAATCACAATGCAGTCTTGGAGATCACAACACAGTTTCGAAAATCGCAACATGATAACACAAAATCGCAACTCAATTTTTTTTTTAAATTGCAAACAACATTCAACATTTAACTCAATTTCGTTGATCATTTTTACAAACCTAAAAAAAGTTAGTTAAAATCGTATATTAAAAATATTTTGGTCACTCAAGTTATTTTCTCATTCATATATATCAAATTCTTAAGAATATGTCAAAGTTTGTTGCAATGAAATATAAATTTGAGAGTAAATGTAAATTGCCTCAATGCTTTTTAGCTTAATAACTTTTTTTTTTCTTTTTTTTTTAAATATGTGAATTAATCGCAAATATATATATATATAAAAGTTGTATAAATTAATTACTCGTACCTATTTATAAATATTTGAACGACAAAATACGAATTCAATTCAACCATAATACAATTTCTTTCTTTTATTTTTTTATTTTGTCATTCTTCCTGAAAGCAATAACAAAATCATGAATTACCAAATAGATAGAAACACAAAACGAATGTTTAACTATAGATATTTCATAACTTGATTTAATATCAATTCTTGAAAAAGTCCAAATATCAGTTTTTTCAGCTGTACTATTTTTTAAATAAAATTAAAAAAAATAACAGAAAAAGAACAAGTAAATCACAAAGGGAATAATCGACTCCGTAATTACAGGCCAAAAATATAAAAACTCTGTTTCAACTCGTTTTCCAACATAAAAATCACAGCTCAGCAAAAAATGAAACAAACAAAAACCCCTGATTTTCATTCATCTATCTCTAACAATTATTCACCGGCAAACCCAATCTCTCTAACTTCTTCCTCGAGACTTACCGGAATCTGATCGGAAAACTTATCCAAGAATCACTTATTCTGTAAAGGGTATCTGAAAGTATCTTCATTTTGTTCATTAATTGATTACATTGATCAATTCAAGATCAAAAAAAGTCATATCAAGATTTGGTTTCTTGATTTCAAGTTTGAAGCTTTTTAACAATCAACAAATACCCACATTACCAAATCCAATACCCACTTTTTATATTGTCTTTTAGTCATTTTTTTGGATCAAAATATATATAGCGAAAAATGGAATCAAGAAAATAGAGATAATGGTGTTGTTGTTGATAGTAGAAATAATAGTACAATGTGTTGTAGTAGATTAGTTGAAAGTAATGAAAATAAGGAGCAGTTGAAGAAATTGAATGAAAAAATGGGTGGTTGTGTAACAACATTTACTAGTGTTAGTGGAGAAGGTAGTAAAGGAGATAAATCAAGTAGTATAATGGTATTATCACAGGCAAAAATTATAATGTGGATGACAAGGGGAATGACAAGTTTGTTGCTATGGATATGTGTTGTTCAATTATTGACTGTTGGTGAAGTTTGGGGTCCAAGATTGTTAAAAACTTGGCCTTCTTGTTATACACCTTCTCCTTCACATATTACTAATACTAATATCCATTCTTCTTCTTTTTTGGAATCTAAAGTTTCTCTTCCTCCTAAAAGTAAGTTCTTGTGTTCTTTTATTTTTCTATGTTCATTTGATTATTTCATGATGATATGCGTATTTCGGATTTGGTTGGGTCGATGTCAATGATACCCAATCCTTCCATGAGCAGGGTATGAAGGAGGCTTGGTGTAGACAGTCTTACCCAGTCGATTAGATGGATAGATTCATGTAATTCTAATTGTTTGATTTTAGTGATTGTGTTAAATGTTGTTTTGGTTGTTAGAATCATAGTGACATTAGGCATTTTGGTTATAAGTTTTAGTGATTTTCTTGAAATCTTTTTCTGTTAGTTGTTGTGTTATGTATTTCGTTTTTCGGTTTCTTGACTTGCGACGTCTGTGTAATGGTTATTTTTGTATTTGTATGAATTTGTTGTTATATATATGAGGAACATTAGTTTGGAGTCTTATAAATCTTGGATTCGAATCTGTTAACTACAGGGGTTTACAAGAACAATGGTTATCTTGTAGTATCTTGCAATGGCGGGCTAAATCAAATGCGAGCAGCAGTGAGTGACATCTATGATTCTTGCTTTCCGGTTGTTCAGTTACAAGTGATTAACTAGTTACTTTGTTATTCGTGTATGCAGATCTGCGACATGGTTGCGGTTGCTAGATACTTAAATGTGACACTCATTGTTCCAGAATTGGATAAGTCATCATTTTGGGCTGATCCAAGGTAAATAAGCTCAAAAAATATGAATCGAATTAGCTTAAGATATATGCAATCTAATACAAGATTCTTGATTTTATGATGTTCAGTGACTTTGAAGATATCTTTGACGTTGATCATTTCATCACATCCTTGAGGGACGAGGTTCGTATATTGAAAGAGCTTCCCCCGAGGCTTAAAAGAAGAGTTGAACTTGGAAAGTTTCGCTCTTTAGCACCGATTAGTTGGTCTGACATTTCTTATTATCATAATCAGGTTCGCTCTAAGGTCATAAACGATCATAACTTTGTCACAGTTTTAACGCAAACCATGTTTTTTAACTTTGTAAAGTATTTATCTACAGATTCTTCCTCTTATCCGAAGGTATAAAGTTGTACACTTAAACAGAACTGATGCTCGACTTGCCAACAATGGGCTCTCTTTAGAGATTCAAAAACTTCGTTGTCGAGTAAATTTTAGTGGTTTGAGATTCACTTCACAGATTGAGGAATTAGGTAGAAAGGTGGTAAACATCCTAAGGAAAAGCGGGCCTTTTTTAGTTCTTCACCTTAGATATGAAATGGATATGTTGGCTTTCTCAGGCTGCACGCAAGGGTGCAACAGCGAAGAAGTAGAAGAATTGACAAGAATGAGGTGATTTTTTTAACAAGACTCGACGTTTATATTTTCCCCTTACGTTCTTATCTGATTACTCATATGGGTCATATTTGAAATTGTTAGATATGCTTATCCATGGTGGAAAGAGAAAGAAATCGATTCTGATCTTAAGAGAAAAGAAGGGTTGTGTCCTATGACACCGGAAGAAACTGCTCTGATTTTGCGTGCATTGAGAATCAATCGTAATATTCAAATTTACATTGCTGCGGGTGAAATCTATGGTGGCGAAAGACGTATGGCTAGTTTAGCTGCGGAGTTCCCAAATTTGGTTAGTAGCATTCACTGGTCTCTTTCTCATTCTTGTAACTGGAGGTGACAAAATGGCCAGGTTGAGTAAGCCAATCACTTGTTGTCCCAGTGAATAAAAACAAAATAATAATAAAAATGAAAAATAAAAAAAACCTTAATAAATAGTTACTGTCAAATTTTACTACAACATTCATTTTAATTTACTAATGATTGGTTTCTTTAGTAAACTGATTTAGAAAGTTTAACAGAAGGTGACTTTCGACCCATTCCTTTTTAAGCTATTGTTTTAAAACTTTACATGCTTCACCCGTTGGAGATAACATATCCCAAATTGAGCCATTCATACGTCAATGGGTCAAATTATTTTCTTGGTGGACGGAAATGAACTAATATAAAATATGATTCTATGAACAGGTGCGAAAGGAGAGTCTCCTGGATCCTTTGGAGCTTGGGTTCTTTCAAAACCATTCGTCACAGATGGCTGCACTTGATTACTACGTTTCTTTAGAAAGCGATATTTTTGTCCCAACATATGACGGAAACATGGCTCGAGTAGTTGAGGGTCATAGAAGGTAATGCATTAGCTTGTTCTTCAGTAGCTTAGCACACACACTAGATGCAGTAATTTCACTACATTTAGTTACAAATGGGTTAAATCTTAATTTTAATGGGTTAAAATAAGAAGTAAAAAAAAGTTGGCTACAAAATGGGGTCAAATGGGTCGAAAGTTGTCCACCGTGTATTTTTTGTAATGCGTAAAACCTTCTAAATCCTACTATCTAAAAATTTAAATTCTTTTCAAAGTAATATAATTTATATATGGTCAAAAGAGTTTCGGTCCCATTTTGTCATGTAACGAAATTGCCCATTCTGACCCGTGACCCGTATTTTGCCACTCTTAACACACAGTCATCATTTTCTTCTAAAGCATCTAATTTTTTGTTGAAAAATGTACCAGACATTTAGGGTTCAAGAAGACAATTCGGCTTGACAGAAAGGTCTTAATTGACTTGATAGATCGATACAGTGAAGGGTCAATGAACTGGGATGAATTTTCAAACATAGTCCAAGAAGTCCATGCCGATCGAATGGGACGCCCAAGACGGCGAATGACGATTGCTGATCGACCAAAGGAGGAAGAATACTTCTATGCAAATCCATATGAGTGCTTGGATTCATGAAAAGATTAACATGATCTACCACTGATTCTTAGTTGCATATTCTGTTTGATTGTATACTTACAGTATATACATTTTCTTGCACCAAATGCATCATCTTGTCCATATGTTGAAATGGATACAAGTGAGTATTTGGGGCATGTAACATCCATTTCTTTGAGAGTATTTGAATATATAAATATATATAGTATACATAAAGTTTCTAGCTTTAACAGTCTCATGTTGTAATACAAGCATTTTAATATAGCATACTTAGAAATTTTATCTTTTTATGTTCTTTGTTATCACAGAAAGCCATCACAGAAAAATTAGGTGGGGGGATGCAAATGCTCTTTAAACTTTAACTTTATATTAAATAACTAAAATAAATTAAAATAAATTAAATTTATATTGAAAACATTAGAATTAGAATAACTAAAATAAATTAAAAGCTTAGAAGAATTTTGTTCTTTAAGTACTGTAGAAAACTGGTCGTAAAATAATTAAATATGGCTTACTTGATAAATAGGTAATCAGATACATACAATGATAATAGTTAGGGAAAAAATAAACATTAACGTGTAAATCATTGATGCATGTGATAACGTGTTAAACATAACCCCATAGGCTACGTTTATCAATAACTTCCTAATAGTTAATAGTTCAATACATACAACAATTAACTAACAAATTAGATACATTATAGTTTACTTAACATATACAATTAGCAATCATATGATAAATCTAATGTTGTGTTTAGTGAAAATAGTATTTTGTAATGATAGGAATGAGTTGGAGCCCACATGTTTTTATGGAGCATCAAATGATGATAAAGAGGGGAATCCTATTGATGAGATAGAATGGGGGACAAACTAATTGGATACATTGCCTTCAAGGCTCTCCAACACTTGTCATTGACAACAAATTCTGTTAATTATTTTCAGAGATCATTTAAATACATTAATAATGTTTTTAACAAAAATAAAACTATGATCTAGAAATAAAATTATTTTTTCCAATATAAGTGAAAAAGAATTATTATATATGCTATATCTTAAGACTAATTGCTCAAGTTCTAAACAAGATAATAACACTATAAAAATATATGTATTAAATATGTGATTCATGTGAGAAAATATTTGTTAATAAAAAAAATTAAATAGAAAAGTGTAGTCAAAATAATAGTGAAATTATGCATTACTTTTATTGTACTTCTCATATTTTTTTTATTATTTATTTTAAAAGGCAAAACAAACTTGCATGAAGTTAGACATTGAAATGTTGCTTTTGAAGTTATTAAATATTTGATTTTGATCCCTATTTTAGGGGTGGACAACTTAGAAATATATGTAAATATATAATAAAATGTGTACATATCCACACATAGGGTTGTGATCCAAGAAATACCAAATCTTGAATGATCCAAGAAAATAAAAGGATGAGCTTTTCCAGGGCTTATTTAACATCAAACCCAAAACCCTATAGATAGATAGTCCACAATCATTAAAATATTAAATATCCATTAAACATTGGAATATGGATCTTAAGCATTAAATTAGTTGTTTTTTTAATCTCTGATTGATAAAAGTAAGATTTGCACTAAGAAAAAGGGTAATTTAGGCATTAAGCTGAATGGATTGATGAGTTACATTTAATATTTTAATGAATTAAAATTGATTTGTAACCAATTAAAAATAAGATTGTTGAGTGATAAAATGAATGTATAATAAAAGCTAGATATATAATGATTTTGTAATATTGACTTGACTTCAACAATAAATTGTTTGCAACTAGATTGATGCCCGTGCGGTGTGACGGTGATGGTGGTGGCGGTGGCGGCGGCGGTGTGGTGGTGGCGGCGACTGGTGATGGTGGGGGCGATGGGTGGTGGTGGTGGCGGCGGCGAGTAGTGTAGGTAATTGATGTAAAAGAGAGTAGTCTAGTTATTTTAAGAGGTAAGGGATAGATTGTGTAAATTAATTCATTAAGTGTATTATAAGTATATTGGTTAATTTAATTTTTTTTTTTAAAAACTTTTGAGAGATGGGCATTTTTTGTTTTTTAATTCCTTGCCCTTAAAATGGAAAATGAGGGTTGCTTTTTTATATATTAGTATTGATATTAACTTACTTCAAAAAGTTAATGAGTGACATTAAAAAAAATATGCTAAACACAAGGTCGACATTCCATTATAACATTTCTCTCTCCCACTTTTTTTTTTAATATTAGATTTTCAATCTTTTTTTATTATACTAGATTTCGGTCTCGTATATACATACGGTTATATTAAAATAACGACGTTAATATATTTAAAAGTATTCTTAAGCACACATCTTTTATTTTTAAAACTCTCACTTTCAATTAGTAACATAACATAAGAATTAAATAAAAACCATGTGTATTCATGCTATATTCAATTTTATTTTAATTTACATAAATAAAATATAATGTATAATAGATACTTTTATATAAGAAAGTCCAATTTTAAAAAGTTGATCTTAATTAAATTTAATAAGTTATAAATATTTTCCGGATAGTAAAATATAATTTTAGAAAAGTAACTTGAGCTGAAATTAACTTTAATAAATATTAGTTAGTTTTTATATAGAAAATTTTTAATTTTAAGTAAACTAAGTTTCTGATTGGTTAGTTGAAACATTTATGCACCTAATCGGTTAATTGAGCTTTAGGACAATTATTTTTTTTTTTATTATTATTAATATTAGAGTATATATTAATTAATTGTTGGAAATATAGTTAAATATTAAAAATAGTGATCATGTCTTGATATTGTGTCTTGATATTTCCTTGAACTTATAAATTTATTAATATTAGAATTTTTTTTATTTTTTGAGTTAAATATTAAAAGGATGAGTTGAATGAGAAATTTATCACTTATTCACAAAGCATGTAATCTAACTTGAAAAACAAGTTAGTAGAAATTTGTGTAGACAAAGCACATTTGATGACAAAACAAGCTACATAAAAATAAGGCATGCTACAGCTTTCTAGAAGAATGATAACATAATTTCCAATCCATCCTAATGCCGGCCGGGATAAATGACAATTATAAAATTTCATTTTTAACCTTTCAATCTTCTCGAATGACATGTTTACATCTTAAATAGAGGTTTGACCATCACTAATTAAATATACATTTAATTAACCACTAAATTTAAACCGTGCCAAATTATATATCTACTTCCAATAATATTGGGTTATTTTTCTAAAATAAAGACCCATTTTTAATTGTCTTAATTGAGAGAAGGGAAAATTGTCAAAATAATATATAAAAAAACTAAAATTGACAATAAAGAGAATCTAAAATTTATAGATGTCCAAAAAAGAGTCTGAAATCCAATTTATAACTTATGGGGGATTAATACTATCATATTTTCATATATTAATTAATATGTTTTAAGCTATTTTCATGTAAGTATGTGTCCATGTAAGCCATTTTCATGTTAAGTTTTGCCACGTTATGCATGCAATGTCATTTTATTTGTACACTTATGCATCCATGTAAGCATTAAAACATATTAATATATGAAAATATGATAGTATTTCCTTAAAAGTTACAAATTAGATTTTAGACTCCTATTTAGACATTTATAAATTTTAGGTTCCTTTTATCTAAATTTTAAGTTGCCTTTTTCGAAAATTTTCCCTGGATAAAAAAATGTAAACTGCGTCGTCTTAACTAAAGAATTAGGATAAAAAGAAATTAACTTTGACGCTTTAAAAAAAACATGATTTACATTTGTTATTCATATATACTAGATTATTTTCCCGCGTAATACGCGAGATAAATATATTAAGTTATCATAATCACAAAATTAGTAGTTATAGATAAGACATGTTGAAATATGATTATATTATTATTCAAAAAAATATTTTGTATCGAAGATGATTAGTAGGATAATGTATGTTATATCTTTGTATAATGATGATGCAAAGTTAAATGTACATAATCATGCTTAAAAATGGTGATATTATTATTCGAAAATGTTTTTTTGTTGTAAATGGTTCATAAGATATGTTTGTTATATTTTTGTATAATGACAATGTAAAAATAAATATAGATAAAACATGTTTATTTAATGTAATAATAATATTCTCAAAAAACATATTATCTCTTTATCTATACAAAATCAAATATCAAATTAATAACTTTAAACTACAATATTTATCTATTGAATTAAGCGACATGACATTACAATGACCAAGGTCATTAAATATTACAACATTTGTCTTAAAATAAGTGTTCATAATATAAATAACACACAGTTATAGAAATATATAATCATGATATACATATTTACTGAATGACAGTTTTACCATTAATTTTTGCAGAGACCTATAAAAATGTATTTAGGTAAAAAAAAAAAAGTATTAGGGATATACATTTGATTACTATAACCTAATTTATAAAACAACAATAATAATCATGAAGTTTCAAAAGCAATTTGTGTATTGATACGACTGTAAATCTAATAGTTAAGAATAAAAAGATACAAAACATATTGTATAGTAGTCCGTATTTAACATTTAAAATTCAAATAATTATTCCCAACTTTAGTTAAAATGTTTTTTTCTTTTAGTGGCCAGTCGAGTAGTGACATCAGAGAACACCTCATCATACAAGGGTGAGGCCCTGCTAATTTCACTCCTTCCCACAAGGTTCAAGAAATGGTCAGGGGAAAAAATCTCACAAACTTGTCACTTTAAAGAGTTGAACCCAAGACCTGTACGTAATAATTAGATATATCATATGTAATTAATTATATTATGAAACATATGTAATTTTTGCATCATGAATTATAATATGTTAATTAAATATATCTTAATTATGTTAAATATAATGTATTATATTGCACCATGAATTAAATATAGTAATTGTTTTGATATCTAAGCTTCCATAATTATGATTTAAATATTAACTTTAGAATATGTCGTATAGTCTTGGATTCACTATCATTAAATATAACTTTTATTTAGAAATATTAAAATAATTAAAATATTTATGACATCATCAAAATAATCTAAGGGTTACAAATTATTTTTAAAATTCATCCAATGGTTATTGTTTTTTTAAAAATGATTTTAGAATCCTCTTTTATATATATTGGTAGATGGTAGATAATCAAAAAGAAGAACTGAGATTGTGATTGTGAGATACTTTTCTATTAATAGAGTAGAGGTTCACCAACTTTTTGTAACATGCCTTTTATTCTAACAAATCTCAACTCCCCGGCCAAACCATTCCTTGTTGCAGATTAGTTATGTATTAAGTATTCAAAGAGTCCTATTGCACTAATTAAATCTAATTATTGTTAGACATCTCTTGTCCAAAATATATATACAAAAAGCTATTTTAATTACACTTTCTTTATATCATTTACTATATATATATATGTGTGTGTGTGTGTGTGTGATAAAAGGAGTATGTACATAATTTTTCCAATTTTTTTTTTATTATTAACAGTCCAAGGATTAAATATTAAATGAATAAATGTATATCTTCAAAATCTTTTAAAAATTAATTAATTTTCATCACATATATATAATACTGTAATATTTACTCCGTATCCAACTCTCCAAGTGGGTAAACGCTTGACTACTGTCAGTCCCTACTTGATGCCCCCAATCACAACCACCAAAACCTCCTCAATAAAACCCCATTCCTTTCATCCTTCACTAATTTAATGCATCATTCCCTCATTATTACCATGCTCTCCTCCTCCACCACCACCACCACCTTTCTCCTCTTCCTAACCATCATCACCGCAACCTCCACCCTCGCCACGACCACCACATCCCCCTCCGATATATCCGCCTTAAAAGCGATAAAATCCGCAATCAATCCCAACTCAATCCCATCATACTCTTGTTTAGCCTCATGGAACTTCACCTCAGACCCTTGCCAAAACCCTCACATCACACATTTCCTTTGTGGCCTTTCTTGCTCTGAATTCCGAATCACCCAGCTCACATTCGACAGAGCCGATTACACCGGCTCCCTCTCCCCATACATTTCTCAACTCTCCCAACTCATCACAATCGATTTATCAGATAACAAACTCTCGGGCCCAATCCCAGTTTCCTTATTCTCCCTCCCAAATCTCCAAACACTCAACCTTCGCTCCAATTTATTTTCGGGTTCCATCTCACCTTCTATTTCAAATCTTAAATCAATCCAAACCATCGACATTTCCCATAACTCCCTAACCATGTCCATCCCAGACACATTTCATTCCTTACTAGCTTTAACTCGACTCGATCTAAGTTTCAATCAGCTCACGGGCCCAATCCCTACACTCCCAGAAAACATCATAGAACTTGCGATCAAATCCAATTCACTATCAGGCGACTTACAAAAATTATCCTCTAGCAAAACCGATAATCTTGAGGTAATCGAGCTAAGTAACAACTCCCTAACTGGAACAATCCCTGGTTGGTTTTTCCTCCAACCATCTCTCCAACAAGTAAACCTTGCTTATAACAAATTCACAAGTATCAATATCCTAAAACCGGTCGACAGCAATCTTATTGCTGTCGACCTAGGATATAACAACATTGTTGGAAACTTATCGCCCAACTTTTCAACCTACCCATTGCTCTCTTCGCTTTCGCTTAGGTACAACAAACTACACGGACCGATTCCAGCTCAATTCGCGAAGGTAAGGCGATTATTTTTGGATGGAAATTACTTAAGTGGGCTGCCACCGAAAGAGTTTTTTACTGCAAAATCGATGGTTTCCGGTAGCTTAGGTGACAATTGTCTGAAAATGTGTCCAATATCTTCGCAACTTTGTTTGAAGTCGCAAAAGCCATCATCGATCTGTCAGAAATCACAAGCGGAAACATATGTTGTTGGTGGGAAAGTGAAACAAAAGTCATAGTGTCAGAATGTCAGTCCATGTTTTCTGTTTGTTTGTTAGTATAATATAATTAGTAATATATTGATTTTTTAGTAATGTTTAGAGATTATAATTACAATAAATATAATTTTATGTGTCACACATTCACACGACTATGTTTATTGTATTACACAGATATACTTTATTAAATAGTTAATTAATGGTTATTTTGACATAATTATATTTGGTATTTTATTTATTGTGGTGTGAATTTTTTTCTTGGAAATATTTATATTTTTCTAAAGTATAATATCAACCAATAAACTAAAATAGAATTGCATGTTTCTTGAAACGACATGTAACGCAAGCTTTTAACGACATGTGTCATATTTGAGTTAAATTATTAAAACTCTAGATTTTATATAAATATATCATAATCTTTAAATGTTGGAATATATCTTCTTATCAATTAAAGATGATTAAAGTTACCATATAATATTAAATTATAACTATTATAGCTAACAAAACTATCATGCCAATATATTTATTTTTTTTACATATGGTTACCATATAACATTAACTATTATTATTAATATATACGTTTATAAATTATTAAAAAATTATTATTCTCCACAATAAATCCTCCTAAATATATAAATTTAATAATCCTTCGACTTTTGTTTTAGCTCTATCTGTCGGGAAAAAAAAAAACCATAAAAAAGATTTTGGTTATTGATTTCTTGCTTTTCATTCAAACAAACAGAATTTATTTTGTTTGGCTTTGTCTATTGGAACAATAATAAAGAAGGCTAAGCTTAGATTTTGGTCTTTGGTGATTCAAGATTTAACAAGTGTTTTTTAAACGTGTTCGTATGAACTATCTGTAGCAATTGTCATACTATTGAATATTTGTTTCAATTTACACGTGTTCATCAATTCACAAAAGTATATATTTTCTAGCCCACTTTATATATTATTAGTATGGCAATTATATAGAAAATATATCTTTTATTACAATAATATATGTTATTATTTCATTATATTTCCATGTGATATCTACTAACTTATTAATAAGATTATTTTAGATATCTACTAACTTAAATAAAACAAGGTTGCAAACTTTAAAACAACAAAAATCATATTTTACTATCATGAGTTTAGGTGTTATAGTCATATCATGTTTATTTTTTATATAAAAAAGTTAATCGTGCAATATATGATCAATCCGTACATTGTACGGGTATTAATACTAGTAACGTAATATATAAGATGGTCGGCTCTTGATTTGCATTTTTCTAAATTCTTATAGTCCACACGTTAGATTATTTAAATGACACGTATATTTCAATATTTTGGACGTTAATATTTTTATCGATGGAGGTCACCCGCTATAACTTCAGGATCGTAAAATAAGTCTCTTTGTGATTAATCTAATTGAGATTAACCAAACTCATAAAAAGGCACACAAAAAAAATCATATATATTGATTTGTTGGCTTTAATGTGGTCGATGTTTCTATTTTAGTAATTAATAATATATCATCACTTTTACTTCATCTGTCTCAATATTATTGTCTTTGTTTCTATTTTATTCCCAAATTCCCAAATTACTTTTCACTAATAAAAGTAAATATGTACATATGAGCAAATTTCCCATATTAACCTTAACTTTAAACTAAATTTACATAAATAAATAAATAATTGACTAGATGAATGCTCGCGAAATGGGGCGATGATGGTGGTAGCAACGGCGGTACGGTGGTGGCGGCGGCGACGAGTAGTGTAGGTTATTGATTTAAAGTTAATTGACATAAAAGGGGGTTGTATAGTTATTTTAGAAGTTGAAGGATAAATGTTGTAAATTAATTCATTAAGGTTATTTTTGGAAAACTATATATGTTATGTGTTACATGTATTGAATGTATACGAATATATTAGGTACATTAGTTCATTTTTTGAGAAATGGAGAGTGTCATATGCGTTAATAAGTATTATAGATTAAGAGCAAGAGTGATATTTGTTTGGAGAAGCAAGGGCGGTTCTTAATGGTTTTCACATAGGTCTACGGACCTAGGTTAGATTGGAAATTTTTTTAGCAAACATATGGAAAATTATGTTTGGACACATGTTATTCAAAGATTTGGACCTAGGTAAATTATAAAATAAACATTTTAAAGCATTTGAAGTGGATGAATTATAATTGGATACACGTGAGTTTTAATCCTAGATCCGCCACTGTGGAGAAGTAAGAACAATTAATGCAAAGAGTGATATATAACTTAATCAGCAAATTTGTTTTTTCATATTTAATATATTTTGTACTTTAATGTTTAATTAGTCATTTTTATGAAGAATATAACATAAACTAGAATCTTGAAACGTGTAGAAAATGTTAATACATTTGACCTTTTAGGCCCTCGTTTCTTTTCTATCCATGTTTTAATTTTACGCTACGCTACTGTATTAATTTTGATTTTTTTTCTCCTCGCCTACAATTAAGTTTAGGCATCCGTAGTGTTGCCGGGCGTTGACGGCGTCGTCGTCCACAATGACGGCGTCGTCGGGTCGATCATTACGGGGTCGTCGTGGAATGGGAGGGCTGAGGTTGATGGGCCTAACGCGACGTGGAGGGGTGTTTCGGTTTTTGGTTTTTTTTTAAAATTTGTTTTAAGTGTTTAACAACTAGTTGTTAAAAAAAATTATTTTTTTTACACAAGGATAATAACGGCTAGTTTAAAAAAAATTTTATTTTTTCAAATAACTGCACTATATATACCTTCAATCTAAACTCACGTCTTAAACACAATATTCACATACAATTTTCAACAACTATTTTTTCATTATGAATTCCGACGAAGAAATCGATACACAATTTAATTAAAAGGTTGTTACACCAGGTAAATATAGGAATCGATACACTTTGCGATGTTACTTTTAAAATTCGTCGAGCTAGTATCTGCTTTGGTCGTCGAAGAAGATCGAGAACAACAAAGTGCTTCTAAATCAACATTACTTTGATGAATGTCACAAGTACACCAATCAACAGTTTGCAAGAAGATATCGAATGAGCAGAAACCTGTTTCGGCGAATAGCCGTAGGTATCGAAATTTTCCCTAAACAACCTCTTCTCAAACATTTTGCATATTTTTCATGATGGACCTGATTACAATTCATCAAAAATGTACGACTCCATTACGCCAACTCGCGTACGGCATTAATGCTGATGCATTGGATGAATACTTGCAAATGGTTGAAAAAAGGGCACATGAGGGGTTGCAAATTTTTTGCAAGTGCGTATACAACATGTATAAGGAAGTATACTTGAGGAAGATCACACCCGACGATATCAGAAATCCATATGAACAACATTCAGAGCGGTATGGGCTACCAACAATGCTCGAGAGCATTGATTATATGCATTGGATATGGAAAAATTGTCCAGGTGGATAAAGGTCACTCAACAGTAACGTAAAGGTGGGGAATGAATTTACCCAAGCAGCCCTCACATGACTTGCATGTAAGGAGGTTAAAGGTAAGATTTTAACTCTCGGTTAGTCAAAAGGACAAGTTTGGAACCCGAGAATGACTGGTGTAATTAAGTCATGGGAGATGAAACGTGCAAAAATCACAGACCACATGAACGATTTTTGTAATTTATTTTAAGTTTAAATACGTACGCCACATGAAATGAAACGAAAACCCACAACAAACTTTTAATTGATAAAGAAAACATGAACTAATCATTTGTTCCGAAAGGCAGTGAAACAAGAATCATAAGGTAAACGACATAGAAACCTAGATACATGGCTAACCGAAACACTGCCATGCCAACATCTAAGCCATGATCTGAACCCAAAAGGTAGAATTCCTACTAGAAAATTCGCTAGTTAGTTGAGAGAAAAGCAAATACCAATTGTCGGTTTTTGGTTAAAACTGAAAAGTTTTAAAACTATATGGATTTCATATCCCTTAAGGCTATGATTAATATATTGTGGTACATAAAAGTAAGCGTCTTCTACAAATAATTTCCAATCACCATGTACAACAATTTACTACGAATTGAACATAGTCATGAGGATTATGATTAATAAACTCTAAAATATTGAACCATTCGGTTTCAATTTTTAATCAGCTTATTGTTTCTTATCTTATATGGGTTATCTTTTAGACTTTAGGGGTTGACTATTTTAGCCCGAAAACTACAAAAAGGGTTAAAGAATAGACTACTAAACAATTCTTAAAAATAAACCATTCACTAATCACTACGATAAAGAGGTAGGGTCATTTATATTTTTTGGTTCTGTATATTTGTTCATCCCTACAAATTACAAAAGCGTCGACTCAAGGTTTTGACTTTTAAGACTATGCATGTTAGATTTTATTGGCGAAGCCACCGAAAGTCGACATAGCTATATAGATGGCTTGGGTCATGCTAATATTTAATAGACCATGATATGATACTTTATAATTTATGTATATGTATATTAGGCAATTCTATTAAATTAAATTACTACGTATCATACTATCATATATGTGATTTAACAATTAACTATTTTACCATCATTAGTATTTAGTGGGGTTTTTTGATGGGCCACAAATTTTATATTTTATTAGTAGAGTTTGGTGACCAATGGGCAATGGTCAAAGCATTTCTGGCCAACTGGGTCCAACAATGTCAACAATTGGACAACCTGTGCAAACTTGGACCGCTAATTTATATTTTTGAATGTCCACTCTAACTAGCCTTTTAGTTGCGTATGTTATTGATATTAATTAACGTGACATAATCTTATTCATTGTGTTTGAATTTTAAAATAGGACAGTAATGTTTTATGTAAGTCATGAAATTTGATGGTTTATGATGTTTTTTGACAACTTTTTTTATAAGGTTTTTAGCATTTTTCAAGCGGATGTATAATGGTCTGTACTAATGTTTTTTGTAATGGGTCCTTAATTGTAGGCATGTATGTGCGTATCACATCTATTGTGATGTCTAAGGAAGCATCCTAGGCTACACCTACCGAAACAATTTTTCTACTAATTTCTCACCCTCTATAAAATGCAAATATATCAACTACTCTCAAGTCCGGTCCAAATAAACACAAACCTGTTTTTTCAGTAAGAACTGTTTTGTCAGGTAAACCAAACTTTTGGCTTTCCTGGTTTAACCGGTCCGATCTTGTTTTAAAATTGTGTTTTTATGATTTGTTACATCTTCGTACATGTGTCTATACAAAGTTAGAAATATTATCCAAACATCATTCATATTTTGATGTTTGACATGGAGGTTTAAGAATAGGATTCTCGTTAGCTATGATTAAAGTACTTTGAAATATATGATTATTAGAAAAGAAAAACGCTACATTTTCGAAAGTATTACAAAATGATATTTTATAAAAAGACATATCATCAATATATTGAAAAGTGATGGAAGATGTTCAAGCGTAAATCCACACTAGGGTTGGTGCAAACTTAGGCTAGAATTCAAGGGTGTTGATCTTGCTTAGAAAAGAGTATAATTGAGTGATGAGAGGCTTGCTAGCGGTTCCCAAGTGGTGTGAAAGTATTTCTCCTTCACGCTACCAAGCTTATGGGTGTATGTGATTGCATTTGTTCCCCTTTTCAATGGTATTAGGGTCAGGTATTTATAGGAGGTGTAAGTGAGTTCCCATTCGTGGATCTCTAACCACCAGTACGGGTATTGCAGGAGACCGTTGAAGCGGTGCGTCGTGTTGTGGGAACAGGTGTTTGTCTTACCTGAGTAGTGGAGATCAGAGTCTGAAAACAAGTACACGAATTGCGTCATGTTGTCAGGTTAGTACTTGGCCTTACCCTACGGACGCTATTGGTCAGGTCCGTAGGTCGTGTTATAAGTGGCACCCTGCGGGTCGTAGCCGGAGGAGGTGCGTAGTGTTAGGCCGTAGGATGGTACGTCATCAAGCCCCCCAGCCTAGCGCTGCGTGTGCTGCGGGGCGCTGGGCTATGCTGAGTCGAATCGTCCGTAGGGTGTGGAGTCAGTTTTCATAGGGGCCTTGAAAATCTCGATCTTACGTACTGTTCTTCCTTGTTCTAGTATTACGTAAATATATACGTATTACAATATATGTATATATATTCTTTCATTTTATTTATTTATTTATTTGTTATTATTATATACACATTTTTTTTTTTTTTTTTTTACGCGTGGCAGGTGTCGGGCACGTGTTGTGACGGATGGTTGCGTCGGTTGATGTGTCCTATCAACAGTCCTGTCCCATCATTGTTACCCTATAAATATAAGGGTCCTTTTCCCCGTTTTCTTCATTCTGCATATCCGCTCTCTCTCTAACTTTTTTCTCTCTCCGCCATCCTGTCCGTAGGGTATTCGTAGCCGGTTGTTTATTCGCAGGTTTGTACTTTTTGTGTTTTGCGTATTTTCAATAAAATGGGTAATAAAAAGGATATCGGGAAGCATACATGTAGCGTGGGTAGAGAAGATATACTTTGGTTTCTAAATAAGTATAGGTTTCCCTCCGGTTTAGGCTACGTAGTCCCTCGCCCCTCCGATACTATCCGCGATGCCCCTCCGGGAAAAGTAGGGTTATATTTTGCCACTTTTGAAATGGCCAACGTCCGGCTACCCTTTACCGCCTTTTTCTTAAGTGTTTTACAGTATTTTAGATGTCATGTTTCGGAACTTACACCTTTTGGGGCCGCCCGTATCGCCATGTTTGAGGCACGTTGTAGAGCGAATGGTGGGGAGCCTACGGTGGTACTGTTTCGAAGGTTTTTTAAGTTGGGTTGTGCCGGTGACTGGTATACTATAGAAAAGAGGACGGAGACTGGAGTCGGGGAGTGTTTAGTCGGAGTAAAGGATTCGTTGAAAGGCTGGAAGAGCCGATTTTTCTTTGTGAACTCTGTTGTGGTACCTCCGGCCTATCCGAACGCTCTCATTTTTCGAGGGCCCGTCACCAGGGGTGCCATGTCTGACTTGTTTCCGGTTGAAGGATTTGATGTGGATCTTTATAGAAAGTTGAAAGAACGCCCGGTCCGCTGGAGAGTGCTGCCGGAGCCAATCCTATTTTTGGCTAAGCTTAGTGGGATGTGGGCCTATCATCCTGCGGAACCAATAATTGAGGGAGTGGATGGGGAGGGTACGAAGCCTAGGGACTGTCTTCTTTATTCCTGCTTTTACTTGAAATCCTTGTTATTACCTTTCTAAAATCTTACCCGATTTTTCTGATTTCTTCGTTTTTGTGCAGTTATGGACTTTTCTGATTTCTTGGAGGGGGGTTTGGATGATGCTAATTTTAGGCCGAAGGTTCCGGAAGGTGAAACGGCTCAGATCATTGAAGACTTCGATTTTGCTGCAGAACTTGAGACTCTTGTGGAGAATGTTCCAGTTAATCAGGAAATTGAGGCTCCTGCGGGTGCAGCTGTGGTTGGTAGCCAAGTTGTTTCGCCCCGAGTTGGGCGGAGTATTACAGGTGGGGATTTTTCTAGTGTCAAGAAGCGAAAGAAAGTTTCCGAGGCCGGGGTGTCGTCAGGTCAGAGGAGTGCGTCTGTAGGGCAAGCTGATGGTGGCAGGGGGGCTAAGCCTCCCACTCAGAAAAAGAAGAAGGTTATCAAGGGAGTCCAGTTGGAAGAGCCTGCCGGAGGTAAGTATAGGCTTCGAGATGAGGAGGTAGATCAGTCTGCGGGTATGGCTCCGGGTAGGGGCAAGGGTTTATCAGTGCTTCGTTCGTTGCCCGGGTATACGCCGGAGGTGGAAAAGGAAATAGGCAAGGATGTGTTGGATGTTTCGTCCTCTGGTGATGATAGTGTTACTGGTGGTGGTGGCTTTTATGCACCGAACATTACTACTGCAGATCTTCCAAGTATTTACCCGTCTGCGAAAGATTTAGAACCTCCGGAAGTTCCGGATGTTGATGGTCCGTTTTCTTTGACACTTGCAACTGTTCCCTTCAAGAGTAACTTAGACGAGGAGCAGGAAAAAGCTGATTATATTTCTGGTGTGGTGATGCCCGCTCGTCGCAGGGACATGGCTGGTCTGACCAACGGCGCTTTTCGTGAGTATGCTAATGAAACCTTGATTCGTATGCTGACTGTGCAGGTTATCTTCATTCTTCCTTATCTCTATGCTGACTGTGCAGGTTATCTTCATTCTTCCTTATCTTTTTTTTTTTTTTTTTTTTTTTTTTTTTTTTTTTTTTTTTTTG
>JAOXNX010000033.1:1596613-1612468 GCA_028566075.1 Solidago caesia
ATATTAAAGTTTTATTTAATTAAGGGTATAAAATAAAATAAATGGTGGGTCTTAGAGGGGCGTTCCAAGGAAGCCTTGCTCAAAAAAAAAGTAAAGGAACGCCTCATTGATGACTATGCGTCACATGTCGAATGGTGATGAGTTTGGGGCTTCCTTGAGAAGCCCTACTCCTGATAGTCTAAAAAGATTTCTAGCATTACATATAAACTATCTATCCTTGAGAACTCTTATCATATTTCAAATTGAAAAATATATCATTTTATGCTTTTTTAACATATAACACATTCAAATGCCTCTAAAATACTAAAGGAGATTTTAGTATTTTACTATTTGGATTTAATCTCAAGAAAATTAAATTAACATTATTATTAATATTTCTGTCTCAAAAAGCATTAACATATAAAATCAACATTAACATTTATAATCTATACTACATTATAAAGTATTTACTTCCTTATTTTTTCAACTAAAAAATTGATAACCCAAAAATATTTCTCTCATTTTATTCACTAATTTAAATATCTCCACTTAAAATACCTATATTACTCTTAATGAAATAATTTACAACATATATCCATCAACTCCTAAAATAACTACACTACTTATTTTACATCAATTACCTTTACATTAATTACCTACGCAACTCCATACCGCCACCGCTATTGCTATTTTTGTCTCATCGTACGGAATTTCTTTTAGTTAACATGTTACATATGTATACAAAAAGCATTTCTCAGTTTTTAAAGTAACAAATAATTTACATTACATGTAACAAATAAATTTACATCACATTTGTGATTAATTAAATTAAAACTATGAACATGTAATCCATCTAAAGACAAAAACATCATTGATAATATGGGTCCAAAAGTTAAAACATTTCAGTATTTCACCTATTCAGACAGGTGGCAAACACACATATAAACACCAAGATTTAACTTTTTAATCTTATCTCATCATTATCATCATCTCTCTCATTCAGTCATCGCATTCTTTACTTGCAATCTCTTCTTTAACTTTATTAATTTACACGTGCCTCCCCCCCTTTCATCTTCTTCGCCGGAATTCCCTCACTCTTTCACACACACACACACACACACAACACTTTCACTGGGTGCATCCCCATTTTCCCAAATTAAATATAAACAAATAAATAAATTAATCATTTTTATACACCCAAATCTAAATCCAACACATACCCACATCAAGATTTTCAAAATCTTGCATACCCGTATCAAATTCTTGGAATTTTGACCTTGATTTCATAGATGGGTGGTGTAACATCATCCATGGCGGCCAAGTTTGCCTTTTTTCCGCCGTCTCCGCCGTCATACAGGGTGGTGGTGGATGAATCTAATGAAAATAAGCTGAAGATGACAGATGTAGCAGAGAGAGGAAACGTCGACGTTTTGAAGCTGAAAACAAAGAAAGGAACTGAGATTATTGGTGTGTATGTAAAGAATCCAGGTGCAAGTTTAACTGTGTTGTATTCACATGGGAATGCTGCTGATGTTGGTCAGATGTATGAGTTGTTTTGTGAACTTAGTCTTCATCTCAGAGTCAACTTGTTGGGGTTAGTTTATATATATATATATATATATATATACATATTTTTTTTCCAATTAAAGTTTGCATCTTGAATCTTGTGTTTTTACTTTTTGTATTGAATGTTTGTAGACAATCATCTCCAAACACTTACTCCTATACCAATATATGAGATTTGGATTGGGTGCCTTAAGAACCATTTTGTTCGAGTGTTATTACATTCAAGATGCTAAAAAATATTGAATATCTAGAGGAAAAGGCAGTGATTTATTGTTTTAAATGTGTTTTTCTTGGCTGTCTGTTGGGTTACAAGATGATGTCTGTTTGTTAGTTTAAGATCCTTCAGTGGTAATTGTTGAAGCGATGCTAATAAATCGTTCAAGGTGCAAGTCTGTAAGATGTTGACAAATTGGAGACGCTTTTGTTAGATATTGTTAGAAATGTGTTTTTCTTGGACATTTGTTAAGTTTCAAAAACTTTACGAAGTGTGATAGAGTTTGAACAAATTCTTGAATGAAGTGCATTTTCTACAAGGTGTTAGAAAGATTAGTTTTTGTGTGAAATGTGGTACATATTGGCCACTTGTTAGATTACCAAGAACTTGCTCATTGAGTGTGAAAGAATCCAAATGGTTTTAGATTGAACTGCTTCTGTTTATTTGGATTTACAGCTGAGTTTCTGCTATCTAATGACTTGAAAATGTGCATTTTTGCTTGTGGCCAGGTATGACTACACTGGGTATGGACGATCCTCTGGCAAGGTAAAGTAATCTAAAACATAGGTCAAGAATTTTTAAGATATCCTGGGATGATTTCATTAAACCATGTTGTGTTTGATTATCTTTGTAGCCAACTGAGCACAACACTTATGCTGACATAGAAGCTGCATATAGATGTCTGGTAGAGACATACGGCGTGAAAGAAGAAGATGTTATATTATATGGGCAATCCGTTGGTAGTGGACCAACTCTAGATTTAGCATCACGTTTGTCAAGATTAAGGGCCGTTGTGCTTCATAGCCCGATCTTGTCTGGACTAAGAGTCATGTATCCTGTGAAACGAACATATTGGTTTGATATATACAAGGTTGGTTCTCTTATATGTAGTTATTTCTGAATTGTTTAGTCGTTTCTAGACTTGGCAGCAATTCCATTTATGAGTCTCTTTGGATTGTATTTGTATTTAATTGACAGTGGGTCAAACACATTAAATTGAAGTTTTTTGCATTAAAGGTCAAAATCGAATGGTTGCAGATCAAATTCCCTTGATTATTCTAATAAAAAGAATATAATGTGTAGTACTATAGTTCCTTGTTGCATTAGTCATTTATATATATTCAGAAAAAGAGTAAAAAGTGTCTGTGGGTTGGTCCAATAAGAGGTGATCCACTTTAACTCACATAGTGATTACCTATTTTGCTGTTACTAAACCAGCCCATTCATTATGGCACTTCCATTTGCGTAGACGATTTCTTATATTGATGAGTTGTATGTTCTTCTGATGCAGAATATTGACAAGATACCATTAGTCCGATGTCCGGTTTTGGTTATTCATGTAAGTGTAAATATTGCCCTGCATTGTTTTACCGAGTATATGTCATATGTTGCAACATTTGTCGTTTTGACAACTTCATGTTAAGAACAATTATTACACACCCACACAAATTAATAGCTGTCGATGGCATCGAATATTGATATGATGTAGGGAACTGCGGACGATGTTGTGGATTACTCTCATGGTAAGCGACTTTGGGAGCTTTGTGTAGAAAAGTATGAACCATTATGGGTTAAAGGTGGGAATCATTGTGATTTGGAGCTCTACCCAGAGTACATAAGACATCTTAAGAAGTTTATATCAGCTGTCGAGAAGTCGGCCCGCTTGAAAAACTTTTCTGGATCTCTTTCGGATAATGGCGATAAACATCGTATTAGTACAGATTGTAGAGATAAACCAAGGCCCAGCACAGATCAACTAGAGTACTCAAGGCCTAGCACAGACTGTAGAGATAAGTCAAGATCCAGTGTTGACCGGAGAGAAAAGTCAAAAAAGTATGCTGAAAATGCCAGGAAGTCAACCAATGCCATTGACCAACCCGAGAAAGCAAGAAACAGCATTGACCGGTAGGGTTACATTTTGTTATTCATTCTTGTTACTTGTGAATGCTGTAATTGTATGTTGTGTTGATTGATGTAATGAATGGTGGCAGGTTTGGAGGTATGGTGCGATCGGCGGTCTTGTGCAATATCGATTGTTTTAGGCCTAATGGAGCAACTGGGGTGGGAAGATCATAGTTTATAGATGATTGTATCATGAGAAAGCAAGTGGAGCGGTATCGAAATGAAAATTTCCAGTAACACAAGAAAAAGGATTAAAGAAATTATCTAGGTTCCTTTGTACTTGCAGAAATTGTTGATTGAAGTAGGTAGATGATTGTATCTTATTAATTTGATCAAACAGTATATTTATTTATACTTCCAGCTTTTTTATGTCATGGATCAACTTATGAGCATTATAATCACATATATATCATTGAACAAATTAATCTTAACTCTGTAATTAGTTATAAAAAAGTGAATATTCGTTATAAATGTTTCGAAATATTACATTCAAAACTCCAACAGGTTCTCTGTCTACCTTTCACATAACTTGCCATAGGTTTGAGTAACGAAACCACTTCTCCACCAACATAATACATACGATTACTGCACAGTCTCATCCCAGGTCTGGAATGCCTATGTTTTGGTTGATGTGGTATGAGGATGGTTTTGGTGTTGATCATTATAATACACAAATACTGCTGGCAAGAGCCGTTTTGACGGTTGAAGGGCTGTTCTTTTAGCTGGAATGATTCGCAATTAATCTCTGAATCGAGATCATCAATTACCATCTACTATTAGTATCTGAAGCGTATTTTAAGTGAGGTCTGGCCTTTACCTGATTGACCTGATGCAACAAAAATATTACAGATTAGAAAAAATATGCAATTATCGTTCAAAATTTCAATGGAAAGGAGTTTTACCTTATGGAGGCACCCATCCATGATTCAAAAACAAAAGTTTCTAGGGTTCAGGAGCCTTTGTCTTCCCTTCCTTGCCTTTATTACCTCCAGTGACAATCTCACCGTGAATAATTTCTTCACCGCCTATTGCTTGGGCCTTGATACGAGTTTTACCTTCTGGAAGCACCCAAGACTCATAAGCAGTTCCATTATCCAAAAACGAATGTTTTTGGGATCCGAGAACCTTTTTCGCCTTTTTCTTTCCTTCCTTGCCTTTATTATAGCCAGCGAAAGTCACACCTTGATTCCTTGAATTATATCTTCATCACCCATTGTTTGAATTTCTCATGTGTTTCGGCAACAATGCTACAGTTTCTGCTGTAATATCGACTCCTACAGACGTGTCAGCCGAATTAGAATTTCCAATATTAACCTTTTCTGGCTCCTCACATTGTTTTCTTTTTCTTATATGCAGACCCGGTGCTGCATCTGCAAGTCCTAGGTCCATATTTTCCTAAGCAGTCTTGTTTTTCACCAAAACCTCTTCTGTCTTAGAGGGTGTTTGCGATTGCGTTTTGAGCTGATTATTTGATTATTACATTTGCATAACGCAAATAATGAAAAAATGAGTTTGGCAAAATAGTTGATTATCTGCGTTTTCATAGGGATAAAACGCAGTTTTGGAAAAGCTGTTTGGGACATGCTTTTTCAATACGCAGTTTTTAAACGCATTTTACAAACGCAATCCCAAACACTCCCTTATTAGTCTACAGACTCACCTGCTTCTTGTTCAGCCAAGGTGCCTCTTGAGGCTTCTTTGGTCTCTAAAACCTCAGATGACTCCCCGCTCTTGCTTGCTTTTATAGTGGCATCAACATTAATTCTTCCCGTTTTGAGTTAGCCTTGTCATGCACTGCAATAGAGAAAATTACTAATATACCCCCATAATAACCATTACATTATGAAGAAATACATTACAAATCAAGATTCAAAACATATAACCATCGAGGTTGGTTGGTTTTAATCAGTCTAAAATTGCATTCGCATGGTATCACTATTATGAAAGTGTATTGCAAGTTTGCAACTTCAAAAATCAAAATCAGACTTAAAACCAGAATCACACAAATAAGTACATGTACATCTGTTGACTAGCTAGCTCACATACTTGTAGGCAATGTCACACTATCCCAATACACACACATGTAGTTGATAAATTAAACACTGCCCCAGTAAAGGAAGCTTCATCAAATTTATCCAAACCCCCATCTTCATCTTTCTTGGTGGGCAAGAATTGTACTTAATCATCAACAAACACTTAATTGCTCTTTTTTAATCTACTCTCAGCATGTTTTCTGTTTCCACTCGTCATCCTCCGCTAATCAGATTTCTATGAATATAATTTTCTACACAGAATTCATAACAATTAAGGTACGTACCATCTGTTTATGAGCCCACACAACTCATTTTGGAAGTTACACTATCTGCTACTTCAAAATAATCAGTTCCTAACCTGCTAGATTATCATATCTTTAGGAGTCAAATAATAAGGCACAACCAATTAATATTTATATATCAGAGTTAGATTGCTTATATACTATTATTACAGCTTTAGACGATCAGAAGTAGCCAAACAATTAGGGCTAAGTGTTTGTAAATGCATCTGACTATAGCACGAAATCTATAGTATGTATCCAACTTTAAGTCGGTCTATTGTGTGTATCTTTTAGATATTGTTATTTTATGTATCCCTGGCCCATTAAAACTTGTAAACTGATGATGTGGCGCAGGATGTGGCAGCTTATATCGATGCCACGTATATCTGAATACATACAATAGCAATATTAGAAAGGTAGATAGATACAATAGACTCACATAAGTTGGATACATACAATAGATTTTGGACAGTAGTTTGATACACTTCCAAACACTTAACCCAAACAATAAATACCATCAGAGGCGACTATTATACCTTCAACAAGTAAAACATCACATACTATCTTTCCTTACAACTTTCAAATCGATGTAAGCACATATGCCCAGAAAGTCCACATCTAAATTCAGACATTCAGTACCAAAAAATGGAATCAAGATCTTGCTTGTAATTCCAGAATCTGATCTGTTTATATGGAATGCAGAAACAAGGAGAAAAATAAGACATATCAATTCAAGTTATGTGAGTGTAAAAACGAAATTTCTGTGTAAGAGCCAACTTTTATTAGTAATTTCAAAGTCACGCACAAAATTTGTGTCTTAAAATACTCTTTTTTTAAAAATATGTTACTTATATATGACCTTTAACAAATGATCTTGTGTTTTAAAAAGTATGAAAACTGTATGAACTTTCATTTTAATACAAGGAAAAAAGATAAAGAACTTATATCGATACATTAGAAGAGGTAAAAGTATCTTATAGCTACCAATATATACTTTCTTTTCTGAAGAAAAAAGAAGAGTTTTAGCAAATAACCACTTGGAAAATAATACAAAAAAATGAGAGTCAAATGAGTTAGCAAATTGAGTATGAAGCTTTAGAACTAAAAATGCATTCTCTATTGGGAAGGAGATGGTAGGAAAGAGTGTTACTCATAGATATCGTCAATGTCATGACTTCATAAGTATCACCGAATCCTATCAGTAGGCTCACCTCTTTAAGATACACGAGGTGTTTAAGCGAGACAAGCTAGTAATTCGCTAATCCAATACAAGGCTTGCCAAAGATATTAAATGGATAACTTATACCCTCAAGAAAAAACTTAATAGAAAAACATCTCAATAATAAAGATAAATTATTTTTCAAATTAGTAAAATTTATAAGAAAAACAAACAACTGTAGTATATGTGTATAAAGTAGAAGTTGGACAAACCTCAGATGCAAAAAATTATCTGACTGCATAGACGGGATGGACTTCTTGTTGTTCTTCTGGTACCTCGTCACTGTCGAATATAAAACTGGGATCATCGACATACCCTGACCATGTCATCTCACAACTTAGCTCATCCAACTTCTCATAAATCTCTTTGCATCTAGGATGAGCTTTATCCATAACAGTAAACATATGCAATTCAGATTTGACTTCTGTCCAACTACAACCTGGTTCTTTTTTCAACCCAATGCGCCTCATAATTTTCCTCATCTTTTTCGTCTCTTCCCACATACCAGCATCAGAATATATATTGGCTAGAAGTATATATGCACTCGAGTCTAGTGGGTTCAATTGAAGAAGCGAACTTGCTGCCTTTTCAGCCACCTCTATATTCTTCTGCAACATGCAAATACCAAGTAATGTTCTCCAGATAACATCATCTGCCTTAATTGGCATATCATTAATAAGATTTAAGGCTTTGTTAACTTGACCTGACCGACCTAATATATCTACCATACAAGAGTAATGTTCTAATTGAGGATTTAAACCATAGTCAATAAGCATTGAGTTAAAGTATTGTGATCCTTGTTCTACACGCCCCACATGTGCACATGCTCGAAGGACAGACACGAAAGTGGCTTGGTTTGGCTTTACATTATTCAGTTTCATGGATTCGAAGACACTAATGGCATCGTTTCCAAGTCCGTGGTTAGCATATCCACAGATCATGGCATTCCATGTGACAAAATCTTTATTTGGGGCTTTTTCAAACATTAATCTTGAATCTTGCATGTTGCCACATTTTGAGTACATGTCAACAAGAGTGCTGCAAATGAACACATCAGATTGCATTTCTTGTTTAATGATTTGGCCATGTATCTGTCTTCCTAAACTTATGGTTGCAAGATTCGCACATGTGTCGAGCACCGTTGCAAATGTGAAGTTATCGGGCTTGGTTCCTATTTTTAACATTTGAGAAAAGAATTTTTGAGCTTCTTCACTTTGTTCTTGTGACGAAAACCCTGAAATAATTGCATTCCATGATACCATTGTTTGTTCCTCCATCCTTTCATGGAGCTTCTCTGCATCCTCGACTTTTGCACATTTGCAGTACATATCTACAAGAGCACTTCCAACAAAAGATTCCAAACCCATTCCCGATTTAATTACTCTACCATGAACTTCCATTCCACGATTTAAAGATTGCAAAGCAGCACAAGCTTTCAAGACACTGCCAAAAGTGAACTCGTCGGGTTCCAAACCTGAACTTAGCATCCAAACAAGCAATTGAAGAGTTTCATCTACCTTCCCGTTTTGCTCATACGCAGCAATGATTGCATTCCAAGAGACAGCATCTCTAACTTGCATTTCACCAAACACACGCCGCGCTTCAGCCAGAGCTCCACATTTTCCATACATATCAAGTATGGCATTTTCAACACAAACTTTGGACTGCAACATACTCTTGATTGTTAACCCATGTAATTGCACTCCAACTATATATGATTTGATAACAGCACATGCGCTAAATGCGCCTGATAAACTAATGTCGTCAAAACCAAGATCAGTTTTCATCAGATTATGAAACAGATGCAATGCTTCGAATCCTTCACCAACACGGGCACAACCTATGATAATGGCATTGTATGATTGTAGATTACGAATCAACAACTTGTGAAAGAGCTTTTTGGCATCACATAACGTACCACATTTTGCATACATATCCAAAGTTGCAGTTCCTACTATAATATCAGAACCGAAATTCATCTTTAAGGAATGACCATGCAGCTGAGAACCAAAACTTAATGCAGATAAGCCTGCACATGATCTAAAAAGACTAGCATACGTCGATTGACTAACTCCCAACCCTTCTTTTTGCATATCCTTAAACAGTTTCAAGCCATCTAAAAACTCATCATTTTGAACACAACCAGCAATCAAAGCACTCCACGAAACCCAATTCTTTACTGGCATTTCATCGAAAAACCTTAAAGACTCCTTCAACATCTTGCTTTTGGCATACATATCCACAGTCGCACTCCCTGCAACCACATCATAAACAAACCCCATACGAACAACAAGCCCATGAACTTGAACACCTAAACCATAATCCTCCAAACCCAAACACGCCTTCAAAACAACAGCACACGTAGTCGCGTCCAATCCCACACCTTCTCTTCGTATCCGCATAAAAACCTCAACCGACTTCCAAAAACTACCATTTTGTAAGTACCCAGAAACCAACGAGTTCCACGACACCACATCTTTCTTAGGAATCAAATCAAACAACATTTGAGCCATACCCATATCTCCATTTCCAGCATACCCGAAAAGCATAGCATTCCAAGAAACCGTGTCTCGTTGAGGCATTTTATCAAACACTTTATGTGCATAGTCCATGTTTGAACATTTGATATACATTTGGATCAAGCAATTAGTAACAAAAACAGTGGGTATAAACCCAGATATAATCATGTTGGCATGTGCTTGTTTTCCATGATTGAGTGTCTTTCCAAGTGAACATTGTTGGTATATATGGGAGAATGTTTTTTTAATAAAAGTGGTGGTCATGGATGGGGATTTTGTGTATTGGTTTGATATATACAAGGTTGGTTATATCTATAGGTTCTCTATACAAAAAATAATTAGTTATATGACATTTTAATAAATAAAATACAAGAATATAAAGAAAACAATAAAATTAGTTTTATGTCGAATAAGTGACCAAAAGTGTGTCTGCGAGTTGGTCCAACCCAACCCGTGTACACAACTTGTTGCTTATTTAACTTGTTAATCAACCCGTCGGGCGCATTCCTAAATGTGCGAAGAATTTTTTTTGTTGACGAGAGATTAGTCTTGTGATGCAGAATATATTGACAACATTAGTCCACTGTCGAGTTCTAGTTATTCGTGTGATTACATAATATTTCCCTGCTACGCTTATTTTAACATGTCGCGTGTTTCAACATTTGTGATTTAAATGTGACAAGTTTCGGTATCTCACTTCTTGTTACCTGCGAATCTGGTAGCTATATGACGATTAGTGTAATGACTTGTGTCAGGTTTGGGGGTATGATGTGGTCAGCAGTTTTATATCGATTTGTTTAAGCCTAATGGAGCACCGGGGTTGGGAAGATCATAGTTTATAGTGCGGGTATCATGAATCATTTTCACGAGTACCGTAATCACATACATAACATCAAACCAACTAATCTTAACTCTCTAATTTGTTATAAAAAAAATGAATCTTTCTGGTACATGTATTGAAATACTACATGCAAAACTCCAACTGGTTCTTCTGTCTACCTTTTACATAACTTGCCGTAGGTTTGAGTCTCGGAAACCACCTCTTCACCAAACATAATACATAAAGTTACTGCAAATTCTCTCCACAGATCTGCAATGTCAAGGTTTTGGTTGATGTGGTGTGTGGATGGCTTTGGTTTTGATCATTAGTATACACAACTGTCGCTGATTATGAGCGGTTTTGATGGTTCTTTTAACTGGAATGATTCATAACGGATCTCTGTATCAAAATCATCAATTAGCATCTGCAGTTAGTATCCCAAACGATCATTGAGTGATGTCCGCCCATCACCTGATTGACCTGATGCACAGGG
The DNA here is from genome assembly GCA_028566075.1 of Solidago caesia. NCBI lineage: Eukaryota > Viridiplantae > Streptophyta > Magnoliopsida > Asterales > Asteraceae > Solidago > Solidago caesia. The sequence continues at coordinate 1,607,640 of JAOXNX010000033.1, forward strand.
ATATCACAAATTAAAATCAAGTAATATGCAACTACCATTTAATATGAACAGGTGGGAATAAGTTTTACCTTCTGGAGGCACCCAAGACTCGTAAGCAGCTTCACCATCCAAAAAAGGTGGTTTCTCGGGTCCCAAAACCTTTTTCGCCTTTTTCTTACCTTTCTTTCCTTTACTATCTGCGGCAACACCTTCGGCGTGTATCATCTCTTCATCATCTATTGCTTGGATCCCTCTAGTGTGTTTCAGCAGCAACGCTACAGCTTCTGCTGCACTATCAACTCCTCCAGATGCCTCAGCCGAATCAGAATTTCCATTATGAATCTTTTCTGGTTCTTCAACTTGTTTTCTCTTTCTTATATGCAAACCCGGTGCTACATCTGCGAGTCCCAAGTCCACATTCACCTGAGCACTCTCGTTTTTCACCAAAACCTCTTTCCTGTCTTTATAGTCTACAAACTCATCTGATTCCGGTTCAACCAAAGGTGCTTCTTGCGGCTTCTTTGCTTCTTTTGTCTCCACAGCCCCAAGCCACTGAGGCTTAGTGACGGTATATACAGGGGCTTTAGGTTCCGTTGCAGTTGTTACTACAACCTCAGATGACTCCTCGTTCTTGCTTGGTTTTATAGCGACATCAACATTAATTTGTTTTTGGGCGTTTTTCTGCTTCTCCATGAATGGCTTTTTCACAGCAGGTGGTTTGGAAATGTTTGGTTTTCCTTCACTTGCAATAGATTCCCTCTTTCTAGAAGCTTCTCCAGCAGGATCGGCTATTTTTAACAAGTATAGTACTCGTTCTAGCTCTGACTGCAGTTCGTCCAATTCCTTCTGGATTGAGTTTGCTTTGTCATGCACTGCAATAGAGAAAAATTAATAACATACCCCCATAATAACTGTTACAATATGAAGAGATATATTACAAAATACAAACCTAGCTGAGAAGAGAGTCCAGACATGAATGCATCCAGTTCATCTCCAGCTTCAGCCACGTCATCTTTTTCAGGAATCGCTCTGTTCTTCTCATCATCGAGCAATTTCTTCTTTTCTTCAATTTGTCTACTGATAGCATCTTTCTTGTCTAGAAGAGAATCGGCTGTCTCAACTGACCGGCTATCTGCACCCTTCTGTTTAGATGGTTTCTTCCTTGTTCGATCATAGAAGTCATCTTCATCACTGCCATATTGTGCAGTAAATTAACCAATTAAATAGCTCATGGTGTAACAAGCGGTGTGGAAATAAGCTATGTATTTAGTTTTTCTTAATGAAATACCTCATATATTCATCTTCATCATCCTCGGTTGCTCCTTTCTTCTTACCATGCACCCTACCACCGCGTGCACCCAAACTTTCACGGATACTCTCATTTAGAGTTTCCTCCAAGTTTTCAAGCTCTTCTAAAACCTAATCAAATTCATTCAGAAACTTTCAGTCAATATACATGAAAAATCAACATGTAGAAATATCAGCAACATGAATAAAAGAATATTAACAATGTGAAAAACATACTTGAGCCATTCTCTGTTCATTACGAGCAATCTGAGTCTGTTGGCCTTGTGTTAAACCACCTTGGGAAATGTCCTTCGCACGAATAGCATCTATCTCTTTCTTCATGTTAGCAATCTGTAGTCCATTGATCAAAGTCCAGTAAAGAATATACATACGTTAAATACAAAAGAGATGGATGAACTAAGAAAACTATGTTTGTGGTATTATTAAAGCTTTTTTAAATTGCTTGAAATAAAACCACACTCACCTTTTCAAGCCTCTTCAAAACTTTCTCACGGGTTTTCTCCTGCTTCTCAGTAAGCTGTCCTTTGAAAGTTTGCCATGTTATTTCGTCAAGGTCATCCTGACATATAGTTCCAATTAAGTTACTAAACCTCCAAGACAATACCCCAACCACAACAAAACACATTCAAAATAATAACAAAAAAAAACATATCTCATTTTCTATTTAAAAACAAAGTTCACTACTAGTAGCAAGTGATTATGCAAACCTCATTTTCTTCAAAAGCATCCTCATCCATGCCCCATGAGATACCATCTGCAAGTGCTGCTTCCCTTTTCGCTCGCCGAAGTGAAGCTTCCATGTCACGTCTCTCTTCTCGCAGTTTAACACTCCTAATACTCTTCAAGTCTTTTTCCTTATACAACAAGCAAGGATATGGATATTTAGGTAAGTAATTGTTAATATAAGTGTACTTAAAGATAATTTTAACAATCTTTTCTCAGTCATAACTGACCTAATGATGCAATAATAATGGATGACCCAATCACATAAAAAACAATTATACTCTATATATACGTATACTCAAGGGACTTACTGGAGGCATCAAATCAGGCGGTCCCTGAAATATGTATAACCGAGATGAACTGTACATAAAGAAAGCCAAAGCAAGAAGTTGAATCAAAATTTGGTACAAATTAAAGATGAACCAAATGACAAGGCTGAAAAACAGCAGTACAAATCACCATTTACTTAATATAATAACATATAAACACGATAACTTACTGGCCAAATCGCAGGACATCACCAACATGAAGCTCCACATACACCTTTTGCTTCACCTGAATGCTTATATTAGACGATTAATAAAGAGATGCTATTTCACATCAACCAGCTACATTTACATTAAACAGATGTACACCTGAAGCACATATGTGCACAGTGGCGCAAACCAGTATGAACGTGAAAATGGCTACCATAAGATGGTTAATTGTATTGATGTAAAAAGTTAGAATGACAATACCTGGTTCTTATTTATGAAAGTCCCATGAGTGCTGCTCAAATCGTACAAGAAAGCATCACCCGATTTGTTGAACTGGAGAACTAGCATAAAGAGAGAATATATGTGATTTAGTTGCAATCCCAACTTCAAAAAAAAAATAACAAACTCATAAAAATTTCTCAGAGGGGTGTTTGGGAGTGCATATAAGTAAGTGCTTATAGCTGCATATGTTGAAAGCCAAAAGGCACTTTTAAGTGTTTGAGTGTCAACACTTGAATATGAGGTTTAGCTTATTTTGGCCGAAAAAGCACTTACAACTAAACAAAACCAAACAACCTCTTAGTAAATGGTTGGAAAGACAAAAACACCAAAAGGAATACGATGGACATACAACAGAACACATAAATCTACAACAAAATTATACACTCTGATGTATATAATTTCATGTCATAAACATATTTATTCCTACATAAAGCAGCACTACAGCCTAATTTTAATTTTATTTTTGAAAGTTTTACAAATCAGCAATCAAGTTAACCAATGAGCAGGAAGTAGCATAAAACTATACTAATCAATTACGTGGAAAATAAAATGTAGCAGTGAAATATGCTCAATATGCAGAAATTTAAATAAGAATTAAGACGACATGTTGTTTAGGCTTCTATCAATTGGCTATGATCATAATAGACGGTAAATTCCAATATCAGTCGTTTAGACGTTTACACTATCTATCTATGTTGGCATCATATCTAGAAACAGAATCAGTGGAATTCAAGTCAGTGACTTTGTTAATTTGTTGTGCTTACTATAGTTTTGGTAAACAACGACTGAGCACGTATAATACCGACGCTTAACAGGGAATAAACGAAAGCAAAGAGTGAGTTACCAGCATGAAAGCGAGAAATGGTTGGATGTTCGAGAACGAAATCGCAAAGATCTACTCTCCCAAACATGTAAGCTCCCTTCTCATACCTATTATTATCATTATTACATTATATTATAGCAAACACTAGACAAATTACATAATATAAAAAGAAATAAAAAAACAGAGATATATAGAAATAGATAGATATAGGACATACACATGAAATTGATCAATGATGGAACCATCTTTAAGTACTTCAAGGAAATAATTATGGCACGGTGGTTCACTCCATGACGGAATAGTGTACGGAACTGCATTGCTTGACGGTTTCTTAGCATCTTCATCCGCTGGGGCGGCAGCAGCTTGATTAGCCGGAGCAATGGGAGTATCTGACTTAACTTGCTGTTGTAGTATGGGAGGTGGAGGGGGCATAAGTGTAGTTTTTGTACTGTCTATGGGGGTTTTGATTGGGGGGGCTTCTGGTGACAGAGGTTGATCGGCTACGGCGGCGGTGGCGGTGGCGGCGGCGGCGGCGGTGGCGGTGGTGAGGTGGCGAGGAGGCGGTGGGGGCATGTCGGACGTCATATTTGGGTGGGTTAGGGATTCAACTGGCTGCTGAACGCAGTCGTGTCGTGATAGATTTAACCCCGAGGTTTTTTTGTGCCAGTTTTTATATTTTTGTAAATAATAAAAGGTGTTTGAAAAGAATGGGTTTAAAAATGTTTGTTCGAGAGGAACTTTTTTTATATTTAATTATTTAGTAACCGAATGAATACGAACAAAATTTCATATTTTTAGTTGGGACATGATTTGGCGAAACTAGAATTTGGTCAAACAGTTTATGTATTAGAAATCATATCCGCACGATATACGGCTTTGATGACTTCTTAAATTTTAAAATACTTGTAAATTTAAGTTAAACAGCCACATGAGGTGAGGGAGAATGACTTTGCTGGCAGCTGATTCTGACTTTGAAATGTCTAAAACACACACACACACACACACACACACACATATATATATATATATATATATATATATATTGCGTTTGTTATTTATTGATAATTTTTTTAAATATAGAAATAATTAAGTAGATTAATTAAATACATAAAATATAAACTAGACAGAAGTCTGCGCGATGCGGGGGCGATGGTGGTAGAAGTGACGGTGTGGTAATGGCGGCGACGGGTGGTGGTGGCGGCGGAGACGACGACGGCGGCGACGAGTGGTGGGGGTGG
>JAOXNX010000033.1:1623712-1634886 GCA_028566075.1 Solidago caesia
AATTCAAGATAAATTGGTTATTTTTCTAAAAGATTAGTACATGAGAATGTAATGAACTATACACGAATGTTTATGCTGTGTAATGAATTATTCAGATGTTTATTGTATGTAATGAACTTTCAAATCCCGATTATTGGATGTACCTAGGTATATGTGGCCACCATATAAGCTGCCACTTGTAAGTTTTTGATTGATTATTCAATAACCAGGATTTGAAAGTTCATTACATACAATAAACATCCGAGTAGTTCATTATACAATATAAAAATTCGTGTATAGTTCATTACATTCTCATGTACTTATCCTTTTCTCTGAAGTGACATAAAAATAATATTAATTGCTAGGACACATAAAGTTTAAACTAAGTTAGTAGGTCGAGTTTTTTTTTTTTTTTTTTAATGGCTGAATGTTACTTTGAACCTGTTACGCTACCTCAAATATTACCTGCCGTATGTGACAGGTAATTCCATTTTTTAAAGATAAAAAGAGTATCATAAAAGATTACTATTGTTCATAAGGGGTGCATATCTCTATTGATTCGAGAGTAGTCAATCAATCAGATTAAAAGTCCTGGAAATTCTTCTCATCTTTTTGTGGGTACAAAGCATGGGGTAAATGTCACAAGTCATGCATCAAGTTGATCAATTACAAATGATTCTCTCACTTAAACTTCAATAAATGACAAAATTACTAGTCATTATCACTGTGTTTTTAACCTACACTTGAACAACTCAATTAGGCCTTTCTTAGGGTGGCTTTCACACCTTAAGAAAGTCATTTGGATAATGATTATAATTGCTAAAAAGTCGAACAATTTACAAAAATACTCAACTAAATGATCGTTTTCGAGGACCGGTAGTAAACTCCTTTCATTTAGGGTTCATAGGACCAAAGGTACTTGTTAAGAGCAACGGTGGTGATGACGCAGGGCAGTTCTTTATGCCCCCTTCCCTCTTTTCGTTCTTTCGCTCAGTAGTTCATTTGAAAATTTATTTTTTATAGTGTTATTTTTGGGTCGCATGACTTTCGCCACCCCTACTAAAAACTTCAAGATCCGCAACTGTGCTGGCGGATCTAAGATATACCTCCATAGAGGTGTCGTCGTGTCAAGCATTGAGATAGGTTGGATTACTACCAATAAGTTAAAGCAACCATTTTTTCTATGTATCAAAATAGGTTGGGTCTTGCTGACTTGTAAACAACGTTGAATATCCTTAAACCTATATAAATAATAAGTTTGTTTATTATATCTTAAATCAAATTCTTAATTTTTTTTTTTTTTGGATATCATCTGTACTGTAACATTACGCATTCTTAGGTACTGCCCCTCTCACATAACGGGGATTTAATGTGTACATTTAATAAACTTCAGGTGGCAAAATGAAAAAAAATTTCTTAACAAATCTACATTACAGATCAATTTTTTTTATTTTATTTTTTGGCTGGTAAATTTTTGTTTTGGGCATATTGTGATTCTCCAAGTTTATTCACTTCTAACATTCCAAGAATACTTACATCAGATTTGCATAGCCAATGTAAGGGTCTTCGTCATTTTGGTCTTTAAAATAACTAAATTAGTTCATTTCTTTACTTGTATTAGTTATTTTGTGTTCTATTTGACCCTAGAAGAAGCTTCTTAGGTGAATCAAGTTTCGTAAGCAGTTTACAGTCTTTTGATTTGATTTAAGTTAAGACCAGATTCCACATTTAAATTTTGGTTTGAACGTTGGTTTGAAAAAATCCGATAAAACCTACCCTAAAGACCAAGTTATTATTATTATAATTGATGATACACCATTCTACGGCAGATATCATGCATAGCCGTAGCCTTCGCCCAACTAGAAGGCTGCGGCAAGATCACAGCGTTCAGGCTAGAAAAGGCTCCCAACGCCTACGACCAAGGCATGACGTATGTCTGTTTCTTCCCTCAGAATCTTGTCCCTATCTCGTGCTAAAGTCAAACCCACACTAGAGGACACACCGAATAACGTCTTCCTGCACGAATGAGATCAGCACCTGGGAGCCTGTGTCAACCCTCTTGCACAGATGAGATCAGCACCTAGGAGCTCGTGTTCAACCTTCATAACCAGATGAAATCATCACTGGGGGGCCAGCTTCCAACCTACCTTTGACCCCTATAAATACCAACCTCTGGTATGCATGATAGGCATGACTAAATACACAAAAACACACTCTACATTATACTTGATGGCGTGAAGTATCATCAAAAGGCTTCACACCATTAGGGAATCGCCAGCAAGTATCACTCCACGATAACCTCTTTCCAAAACAAGATTAACCCCTAGACCTTAAGTGTAACATTACGCTTAAACAATAATAAATCAAATATGGGGAAATGATCCGTAACGTAGATTTGTTAAATTTTTTTTTTCATTTTGTCCCCTAAGTTTATTAAATGTACATATTGAATCCCCGGTATGTGAGAGGTGCAATATCTAAGGTTTTAGTACGGATGATATTCTCATCAAGTATATTATGTATAGGAAGCCCATCCCATGCTAGCTTGTGCATGTAGATTTAATAAGTACTCTGTAATAAAGCCAATGGGTTGGTGACAAATTGATAAGGTCTTTGACCTTAGGGTATTCTATCAGGGTTTGAGTTCCAACTCCTACAATTGTAGGGGTGGATTATTGGGTTTTTTTAAAGAGTTCTGGGTTTCATCACAGTAATTTAGGAGTAAGAGTAGAAAAGTTTACCGTTCTAAAAAAAAAAAATTACTTCGAAATAAAACTGTATTTAGTTTGAGCAAAAAGAACCATATTAAAAAAAGTGAGAAAAGAAAATATACCTTTAAAAGATGAGTCATTCCACATCGGCCAGGGAACAAAGCTTTTTCTAAGTTGTAACAATTACTTAAAAAAAAGTTAAAAAATAATATAGAAATACCTTAAGTTGCCCAATGATTTCTTTGGCCGAGGCATGCTCGTGTTAAAGCAGAAGTAGTTTCAAACCAGACTGGAGATTGAATCGGGCTAGTGACAGGTTCATGGTTCCATTGGTCTAGCCGGATTGAAAAATTGGATCCTCTTTTTTATATTTTATAAAAGATATTTTCTAACAAGGTATATATCAAAGCACCTGCGAAATAGATAAACAGAAGTTGCTGAGAAGGATTGGTATTCATGCCATGTCAAAATAAGAAGGTTAATATCTTAACTTGTTTTATACATGAATTTGTAAATATATACGAGAGGGGTATTAGCGTAATTACCGCAATGTGATGGTTCGGAATATGTCGTGGAAGAACCCGTTATTAATATAGTGGTGGTGCAGATGGAGGATGGTGGTGGTAATGGCGAGATGGTTGGACCGGAATCGGAAAGAAAAAACCAAACTCTTTTTTAAATAATTAAACATAAAAACAGAATTGAAAAGATATATGTATTAAATAGGTAAGATAATAACACAAGTAGCTCTGTAGCTAGCCAAGCCATCCTTTAATTATACAAAAATATTTAATTTAAATAATAAATACTCTTAATTAATTAATGGTAGAAATATGAAAATTTTGATGATTAGAAAAGGCTAGTAAGGATAGTTATGGTATTCCATGTTATTAAATAGGGGTAGATTAGGTATATCAAATGTTGAAAGTTGAAGAAAAAAAAAGGGTTCTATTAATGAGTTTATAAAAACAGATGAACCCTTCTGTTACTATCCGATTTTTCCGAAGAATGATATTATATTTGTATAAATTTATGGGTCGTTCTTTGGATAATGGATCTGCCCGCCCTAATGGTGCAACATGGTGAATAGAGTTAAAGTACGTTGAACTACACTTGATCGAACTTAATTAGAGATAATTTATTATTGATCCAAAATAATGATAACAAATGATAGATGTTTTGTACAAATATTTCTTTTTATTGAGAACCTCTTGCCTGGTAGATGAAAATTAGCATGATGGTCACTATATCGAGAAATATATCAAACTCTTGTAGGAATAATGTAATACCAACACTAGAAGGTTGCAATCTTTCAAGTCAAGTATGTTTAAGACCCCTAACAAGATTCTTTATAATCTTTACTTTGGAAATAAAGCGACCCTTTAGTATGGAGGGTGTCTTCACACGGATAAGGACCCTATCGAGTTGAAAAACAACTTGACCTATTAAGTTGTGATTATTGTGATAAAATAATAAATCAGACCCATAGTAAATACCCCACATATTTTTTATACCTAAATCACAAATTGATAGGTCAAGTTGGTTTTCAACTTGATAGGACAAACCAGTGGAGTTTTTCTTTGAATTCCGTGGTCGCATCCTATCCGAAGAACAAGCTCAGTACACTGAACGTTAAAAAAATATATATCGATAAGTGACCCGTACTATAAAGAATTTAACTTGAATAATTGGCCGAATAATTTATAGGAGTAATTGTTTTTCGTGCCTCTATTAAAATATTATGATGTGATATTCATATTACCACTTTAATCTAAACTAATATGTTGAAAAGACAACATATATATAATTAAGAAAGATCCACACTAAACAAATTGCTTGAACCAAACAAAACAGCTTTATTAGCCATGATCTTAGTGGATCAGGACTTTATTATTGTAACTACGGTACGTAAGCATTTATGAAGCAATGCGTCTTTACAAAAACGTATCTTCAATCAAGTGTCACACTTGATATTAAACATATAATATAGCTAATAATTTACATACTTTCACAACTTAATAAAAAGCAATTTCAGCTCATGAGATCATCATCTTATCCTCTTTGAGCCGATCTCATAATAACCACCTTCTATATATTTAACAATCTTAACGTGACGTGGTGCCCATCTATTTGGACTGCCACGTCATACGTCATTAAAAGTTTATTGACTCGTCAAGTCACGCTACAAATAAAATGCCATTCAGTAGCATACAAAAAATGCCACAAAAGGTAAAAGAATTAAGTGCCACTAAAATTCAACTTAGGATGTAGAGGCATACAAAAAAAATGTCACTACAAGCGATGCTACTAAAGCTCTTTTGTGACATTTTTTGCTTGTGGCGTTGCAACCTTGTATAGTTATTGTGGCATTTTTTATTGTGCCTTGTTGACAAAAGACACTTTTGTGTCATATAGTTTGTGCCTCTAAAACTTCCAGTCAAATTTAAGAAATGGTGCTATTTTCAGTGGCAGATAAGTTATTCAATATTTTTATTTGGCAAATTTTTTTTTCTTTCCAATTTGCACTAGTAACTAGTGGGATAAAATTAAGGTAGTAGTGTTATGGTCATTTGGTAGCTCAATATTAGATGATTACAGTACATGTTATGTTAGGTTAGTATGACTCAACCTGATTGTATATATAGACCGGCTAAAGTTCATTAAGGTTTCCCATGTATCGTTGAATACATAGTAAGTAAGTAAATAACATCCAATGCTGTTTTCTATGGGTTCTGAGTCCCAATATGACGATTTACATGTTATGTTAGGTTAGTATGACTCAAACTGATTGTATAGACCGGCTAAAGTTCATTAAGGTTTCCCATGTATCGTTGAATACATAGTAAGTAAGTAAATAACTTTATGGGTTCTGGGTCCCAATATGACGATTTATGATGAAGGTTGAGATGTAGACAACCTTACCCATACCAAAGGTAGAGAGGCGGCTTACACGTTTTACTAAAGATAGAAAAGGACCTCCAGCCTTGCCTGGCATGAGTATCGAACGCCCTTGACCCCAGAGGAAAGGGCTCCAACCATTTGATCCAACCTGGTTGGTATCGTTGAATATATGTGACTACTTATAGATCTTGAATGAATTACATATTTCATTTAACGTTTTATTTCAAACTTGTTTCGATCACTGCTCAAATAAGCAATTGGGTGAACTATATATATATCAAATAGGATTGTTCGTTGAAAAATCGACCATATATATAAGCGTCCGGCTGGAAAATGCATAAAGATTTACTGTGGTAATGAATCGACCCACCGGAGAGAGGGGGATGAGGTAATACAACTTGTTTTGTCTAGTGGGATTTTCAGGTTTTGGAAGCCATAATACAAAGTCTATGCAATGTAGTTTGTCCACAAGCTAAAAAGAGTCATAATGTTTAATCATTTTGGAAGAGACATCAATATAAACCATATCTTTAGCTAATTGAGAGCAAGATCAGTACTGCTAAGTGCTAACAAAGGGCAAACTGCTTTTTACCCATATCAAGTAATAATGGGCCGGTGGGGTACCAATACTACCAGGGATGAAAGTTTTTCATCTTTCTTACATTTTTTTGGATATATACAATGAAATTATATATAATACCCTTTGTTAAACTTTATGTAAAAGTCCAAGCACTAGCAGATCATTGAAATGGCCCTTTTTTCTGCATTAGAGATTAATGAATAAAAATACTAGAAAGTTGGTGTGACGAAGGCAGTAGACAAAGGATAAGAGCTAGATTTAGTAAAACATATGATTGTCGTATGGAAATCGTGTGCCCTCTACTCAACTTAATTCACCCGAGTGGGGTGCACAAATGGGGTTCAAAGTTATGGTATCCACAAGATATATATTGAAGTAGCCTTCCATCATCATAATAATATGAGCACCTGAGACTAATAAAGTAGCTTTCGTCACTGAATTAATTTCAATGTGTTGAATTGACATGTCGAGCAAGAGAGGAAAAGCGTTGGTGCTCACTTCACCCATGCGCGCTCTATAGTAGACCCCCTAATTAAAGGAGAGCTTATCATGCACCAGGTGCCTAACATTCATGTACTCTATATTCGATATGCATGGTACTCCTGCGATTGAATTCTATCTCAGCTCGTGCGTATATAAGATTGTAAAACACAGATTATTAACTAGGTTTAATCAAAGAGATTTTGAAGAATACAGAATGTATCATATATTATATATTAAAGGAAATCAGTGATTAACATATTTCAAAAAAGAATGCAGCCTCAATGATCGAGGCTGCTACTAGTCTTGCAATAGTGGGGTGGGTGGCTGTATTGGAAATGTTACAGATAGAATTTGGAGTTAAATCAGGTAACCTTCGTGTGGGACGCAGCCCGTAAGTTAAGGACAATGTCTTTATCCTGTCAATATTACTTTCCGATAATCTCCTTGGCTTTTATCTTGAACATATGTGTAAAGCCTCAATGAATTCAAGGCTAAAATGGGCAACTCCAGGAGTTAAAATCATGATACGCAGAAAATAACAAAAATCTGATAGTAAGGTGGAATGTATCTTTTTTAACTATCAATCATTTATTTCAGACCCTTTACAATCCACACATTATCTATAAACTGTGTATATACTGGCTTATAATAAAGCTACTGAGATGGTCATGGTAAATGGTAAATTTAATGACTATCAAGAAAAGCTATCTTCTCTTTTTGATAAATTCTTGCATGAGTACGGCGTATCATTTGGACTGAACGTGTGCTGTGTATTTGTGTATCAGCATCCCGATTATGCTACAATTTCTAATCTTACATTTTCACAGACACAGAATCCTACACAATAACATGATGTTCCAATATGCCATATGTAGAGCAACAAGAGAAATATATGGAACATTGTAAGAACAAAATGAGGACAAGACAAGAAAGAACAGTCTAGTTCTGTCCAACAATAACTTTGATCTAGTCTACTCATGTTCCAGTACGGTTTTAAGTTGTTAGTCATGAAAATTCATTCAATGGTAATGCGATATATATATATATATATATATATATATTTTAGGAATGTTGTGCTATTATGTGTATCCAACTAGCAAATCATCTATTGAGTTCAAAACTTGAATTGTATGTCTGTAACGTCTTATAACTTGTCACCCTATGACAAGGTGACGATTTTGATGATGTGGCAACTTTTATGGTTGTCACGTCGGCACAGATGAATTGTATCCAAAAAAAAAATCCATGCCCATCATGTCATATAATACCGACTATTTGAAAGTTGGATACACACAAATAACAAAATGTCAAAAGGAGATTAGTTAAGTTGGATACTTTTTGGTGCACTTAACACTACAATTTAATACTTTCTAATTAACATTAACATATGTAATATGATTAGGAATTTAGGATCCATGAGAAACAGTACTTTACATGGTTTTGAAAGCATTTAGAGGTGATATTATATGGTTTTACATCACATCACAATTTTCTGGCTTGACCACTTGCCAATCACAATTAAAGGTGCTTCTTTTTCTTTTCTTTTTTTCAATTAAAAATGGCCTTGAAAGCTAATCATTTGCTATGGTGTGTTTATATAATGAACTAACTGACTAAGAAAAACCTGCTTTTACCATTGATTGGTCCGTAACTGCGCCATAAGAAGCCTTGACTAGTAAATATGCAGTAAAAAGAGATATGTACTTAGTTTAGTATTCTTTTCTTCTGTGATAGCAAAGTGGACAATTAGTTACTTGTTTCAAAAATAATCTTTCCACTTGTCGAAAAGGGGCTGCCTAGCTTCTAAAATTTCTATTCTTTAATCTATTCTTTTAAGGTCAATGGCTCAATGCGACTGTTTTGTGGTTTATCTCAAGTGGGTCTAATGCAACTGGATTGGGTCAAACTGGTTAAAAGTTGAGCAAAGTTTATTTTTACTGCACACTTCGCACATCGTTTTATTAAGAGATTAAGGCGATCTTAGTAAAAAAAAAAATATTTTATTTTCTAACTATATATATTTTAACTATTTATAAGAAAATTCAAAATAAGGACAAAAAAGTGTTTACGGTTCAACCCAACCTGACCTTACCCGTTTACATAAAAATGACTCACCCTCCCAATCTTGCCAACTTGAAACCATCTCACACTGGGGTTGGTCACCTTTACAATTGAGTTGCTGCCTTCCTGTTTTTTCCTTTAATTGCACCAAAACTTTTTCCCACTGATTATTTATACCTCCACAACCCCACCACCCTCTCTGAGTGATGAAAGCAAATTTGAAATCCTATCCATAATAAAAATAGTATGCTCACCAGTGGCCAAAAGAAAATTGTCATGAAACAATTATGTATTTAGTTGACTATTTCATGACCATACAAGGGCACATGCCATCTAAATATCAAAATCGTATGTAACAGTAACCGACCTCGATACATAGACAGACATTGTACCCTACTCTTCCACAAGGTCTCTTATGCTACTAGTCTTCGACGATAATGCCCGTTTGATGGGACCCGTCTAACCTTTTTGGATACTATAAAAAGTCCTTACCTCATCTTCTCCTTCGCCTTCCAATAACAGCTTGTTATAACACTATCCAGAACCTATAATTCTTTACATATATATATTATAGCCATGCAAGCCAGAGATCTTAGTGATTCCCACTACCTTCTTCCTGAAAATTCACTCCCCAACACAACATACTTGCACAACTCACCAATTATGCAATTTAATGTTAACGAGCCCACAAACCCGTTCTACCATCTTCATATGAACCCTCAATTTCAAGAAATCAACCTGCAATCGACATATCTTCACTCGACTTCAGATGAAGCAGATGAGCAACAGCTAAGCATTATCCATGAGAGGAAGCAAAGGAGAATGATATCCAATAGAGAGTCAGCACGCAGATCACGTATGCGCAAGCAAAAACATCTAGATGAACTTTGGTCACAAGTTGTTTGGCTTCGTAATGAAAATCATCAACTTGTTGACAAACTTGATAAGTTTTCTGGGACTCATGATCAAGTTCTTCAAGAGAATGCTCTGCTTAAAAAGGAAGTTTCAGAACTTCGCCAAATGGTTGCTGATTTGAAGCTTAATGGAACCTACCCTATGTTAAGGGACCTTGATGATATGCATAGCAATTCAAACCCTTCAATCTCAAGTTCCTCAGACTTGTTCTAGAATATATGACGCACGTCTTTTTTTTCTTTATTGATGGCGTTTAAGTTGGCTACTATGTATTCTAATAGTTCCAAGAGGAAGTAGCACAATAACATCTTTATTTTTTTTAATAATTCGAGCCTATGATATCACACATATTTAGTAACAAAACATATATCAAAAACTACAACAACAACAACAGTACCCAATCCCTGCCGAAGCGGGGTATGGGGAGGTAAGATGTAGACAGTCTTGTCTCTACCCTAAGGTAAAGAGACTGCTGTTACTACTATGAACTGAGCGCGGCATGCTTAGTCCATCAGCTTCTGTCTTCATTTAAGAACCCAACCACCTACCATGAAAGAATATAATGCATAAAATAAAAGGCATGATAAACAAGTAGTAAAAGGTTTGAATATGAATCTTTGAGGACCAGATGGAATAGGTAAAGCCAAGTACACTATCGTGAGTAGTAACAGCGAGTACTTTTGAGGTTAATCACAAGACAGTAGCCATCACTTATGGGTGAGAGAGTTCGACAGGATAAGCTCGCACAAGGTGGCTGAGAAAAAATGCTACTAAAAAGAAAAACATGTGAAAAGGTCCACCCAAATGCTATATTTCATGCACCTTGTCCGAACCTTTGATTTAGTCTTGCTAATCCTTAATTGGCTCTTAAGATCATAACAGCAAAATGCACAACGTATCAATACTACAGTTAAACCAGCGATCTTTTTCCCCACGAGCTACTTCCCCTAGTGTTTATGGGTTTGTCACTTGAACATTCGATGCTGATATGGTAAAATATGATGCCACATACTAATTTAGTACTTTTAAAAGTTCAAATATCTTTTCAATATGGATCCTCAATTAACCTATTCTGTGTCTGCTTTCTCAGTTTCTTTACAGACATGAAGAGATCTGTAAGTTTGTTTTCAAGTGCACATATATTCAAGTACAGTAGAAATGGTACTTCACTCTGAAAAAGGCATTATATTAAGTGAGATGATATCTCTATATCTTCTCTGTTTAGACACACATATAGCTTCATTTTTATTTATATATTACTGGGCTTCAATTCAAGATGGTGTTTTTTTTCCTGGAAATTAAAGTTGATTTTTGGTTCGAGATGTAATCTAAAATAAGTAGGCAATACCTCATTTTAGAAACAACTAAACCAAAATAAGTAAATCGGAACTTAGAGGCAAGCTTATTTAGAACAATCGTAAGTTGGCAAAAGACTGGCTATATTCTTTTTTAAATTAGCATATAATGTATATAGGTTCTGGTTAAAATAAAACAAGTATTAAAGTAAAACAAATAAAACAATCCTATTTTCTTAACTAAAAATC
>JAOXNX010000033.1:1654303-1667806 GCA_028566075.1 Solidago caesia
AAAATCATTAAATGCACACAAATCATATAATCATCAATTTAGACCTATCGAACACTAACGATAAATCTAACGGCATAAAAACGGAAATTCTAAAACATTCGGGATGTTACAAAATGCTTCCAACAATAAACCTCATACCTAAAGATATGATTAAGGCATCAAAACTCACAATTTTCTAAATGAACTTCATACACTGCGTGTCTGTCAAAATTAATGTTTTTCACGAACCTTTACTCAAGTAATTAACAAACCGTTTAACCACATTAATGCAACTCTTTAATCTAACAATATCCCCTGGAATCACCTCAATGCGATTATTCATTGTTTTTCTATGAAATTTTTAAGACAAACTTGCTGCACTTATCTAGAATCTGACCACTTTTAAAAATCAACGTTTTTGACCCATTTGACGACCAAATACAGCAAACATTTGTTTTGGAAGATTTTAGTAGACACGTATATGTTTTCAAAAAGATAAGATTCATCAAACAACGAATTCATATGAATTAGTTATGATTTTTGCAAGATGACTAAAATTTTTGACCTTTAAAGCCCTTTTTGTTTTGCAAACATTTCGATTACCAAACGATTTCCACACACCAAAACCTTTTCCAGAAATCATATAGACATTAGAATGGGCCAAATTGACACCCTATTCCCCTCAATTGATTTAAAACTCAAAGGATTACAATCTATGTCATTGGAATCATCCAATAACGTTAATTATCGCATCAAACATTAATTCGAATGCCCCTTTAAGGCTATGACCATAAATGAATAACTAAATATCACCGAAATACATAAAAAAAAATAACCTATACAAAAGTATTATACCTGTAGGTATGAGGAATGATACAAAAGCTTGGAATAACAACACGAATATGGATCGAAATCGCATGGAAAAGCTAGGGGATGCAATGAGGGCTTGAGGGATACAATGGATACTGAAAATAAAATGAGTTAGGTCTGCCTAACTCCTCAAGACCTGATCTAAAGTTTGAAAATACGACATTTAGACGATATACAGGAATTAAAACCTTTTACATCATTGACTAATTATTGCTATCATCAAAACTTTTTGATGTTGATTCACCATTTGGTTGGAGTGATAATTTCTCCTCATATATCATGGGTATGATATTGGTTTGAATCGTAGATGAAATGTGTGATGTTCGTATGGTTTCCAACTCCATAGCTACTTCTTTCATTGTTGGTCTATGTATTCCATTCAGATTTAGGCATCGCATTGCAAGGTTAGCGGCTGAAATAAGCTCATCCCTAATACCCTCTCTAATCACCATTGCATCAAAAATAGACATAACACGCCCTTCTTCCATAGCCATCAAAAAGTACGTAACCTGACTTCTGTGTTCTCCAAATCTAGTTAGTGAAATTGGCTTTTCTCCAGTTAAAAGTTCAACTAAAACAACTCCAAAGCTATAAACGTCACTCTTCTCGGTAAATTGGCTAGATCGGAAATACTCGGGATCTAGGTAGCCGAACGTACCTTTGACTAAGGTAGTCAAATGAGTTTGATCTATTGATACAAACCTTGCAGTTCCAAAATCTGAAACTTTGGCCCTGTATTTATCATCTAAAAGTATATTAGTGGTTTTAATGTCTCTGTGGTATATTGGAATGGAAGTTGCTGAATGCAAGTAAGCAAGTGCCCCTGCAACATCGGCAGCTATTTGTAATCTCATGCTTAAAGAAATTGGAAACTCAAGAGTCTCGTCATGAAGATGTTTGTACAAGGTACCATTTGGAATGAACTCGGAAACTAAAAGAGGAACGTCTGTCTCTAAGCAACATCCCAATAGCTTAACCACATTCCTATGATTGACTTGTGAAAGAATGACAACCTCATTAATGAACTGCTCTAACTGGCTTTCATCAATTAATTTTGATTTTTTCACCGCCACAATCCTTCCATCCACTAACATACCCTTATAAACCGTACCTTGGCCTCCTCGGCCAAGAATTCTATCCTCATTGAAGTTGTCAGTAGCCTTATCTAACTCGCGTGATGTGAAAAGTATAGTTTTATCAACTACAGACGGATGAGCTTCTTGTTGTTGTTTTAGAAGCAAACCACCATTGCGTTTGAAAAACCTCTTTCTTCGTCTCTTGTCTTTTGTTTTTTTGATTAGTTTGTACAATGCATAGCAGAATATGACAAGAAAAACTACACCTGTGCTAATACTAACACCTGAACGAAAGACAATATAAAATGGAAAGTTAGACTAAGTTGAGTCTTAAATTTCTTTTTTGTCATAATTTTAGCGACTATTAACCAAAAAATATTCCTCTCTAAACTAATGTTCTGATTTTTAAAATTGGCCCTTTTTTTTCCATAAAATAGTTAGCACAATGCTATAACTTTTCTTCAATATTCGCTTAGTTAATTAATAAATTTTAAAGTCCATTTATAAGTTGTTGCTTTTTTTGTTTCTTTCAAAAAATAAATATACATATACCTTGATATCACAAACTTTTAACCAAATATATTTAAGATGAGATGGTTGTGATATTGACTTAAAAAAAGATACCCATGACAACACGCGAAATATGAAACCTAGTTATAAATATGTATCAAAAGATGGACTTGGGGGATTTGTCATTTTAATAAACAAATGCACGGTACGTATATCTACTCATAGATCGAAACAATGGTATGCTTTTGGCCTCGGGCACTTGGTAGACCCAAGGATATATGGTTTATGACGAGAAGGAGAATAAGTATAATGTACCTAGAATGACACCCAATGATAACTGTGGATTTGCATGACCATAACATTTGAAGTTCAAGCTAGTGTAATCACATTTACCTCCACTAGCCATGCAACTTGCGCACTCTTCCTTGACTAAAAACACGTAACAAAAAGTTTCATGTTAAAATAAAAAACATAATTAAGTTTTATATGGTCTTCCAGTAAGAACATCTTTAAAATAAAAATAATGAGAATACTTAAAAACTTCATTTTGATTCATTATAAGTCCATAAAATTATCATAGTATAGAACTAATTATCATTATTTAAGTGTTTAACAGCACATTGATTTGTCAAAATCGAAAAAATCACACTTTTTGTTTTATGCATCTATCTTAATGAATCTGCATCAAGATGGATGCATAAAATAAAAAGTGTGATTTAGATTTTGATGGACCAATGTGTTGTTAAACCTTAAAATAATGATAGACACACTTTATTTTATAGACTTTTAATGCATGAAAATAAAAAAAATTTAGTGTTCTTACCATATTCTTATTTTAAGGTTGGACGTATTTGATTGTAACTCTCTCTATATATAACTAGGTACTAATTAACTATATATATATATATATATATATATATATATATATAGGTTCTGGTTAAAATAAAACAAGTATTAAAGTAAAATAAATAAAACAATCATATTCTTTTAACTGGAAATCATTGTGCATCATAAAAATCTCCGTGCATCATTGTGTATACTTGTGTTCTATAAATCTTCGTGCATCAATTTTATCATGATCCAACGATCAAGATCTTATCTTATTTGTTTTATTTTAATACTTGTTTTACAATAACCAACTTCTCTCTCTATATATATATATATATATATACTAGTCTTAATACCCGTGCGCGATGCACGGGTTGTCTTATAAGTTTTTACTTGTCATATGTTTTTATATACTTAACTTTATATGTTTTTTTTAACGGCTTAACTTTATATGTTTATTTGATGTATAACTTTATATGTGTATTTGATATATAAGCAATATAATGCAATTATTTATTTAAAAACCTACCAACCTATCTTCCCTCATCTTGAATGAATGAACAAAATATAAAGGTAAACCCAATTAGATAAAAAAAAAATTTATAATAATAATAACATGAAAAGAAGAGAGAGAAACCTACTTTACTAAACTATGAAAGTTTGTTTACTGGATAGCAATAATTATATTATTAATAATAATAATAACCAAGAAAAAATCTATCAAGAGAGTATGTATAAGCATTAAAAATCATATGTTATGATAATTTTCGAATATGGTATTTTTAAAAGATTAGAATAAGGAAATTTTTGGAGATGAGAAGCTGTTGGATTCAAGAAGATCATTTTTATTATTTTTAAAAAATTCCTTATCTTTTGATTTGCAAATAAGGATCAATTAATAAGGAATTTGTTAGTTTATAGACATATTGGAATCTATATGGCTATAAATCAAAATAAAGAATTCATTTGTTTATACGTATTTTGAAATTGAAATCTATAAATTTTTTTTAAAACGACAGAAATAAATTTATTAATAAATTATCATACGTATTTATTTTGATTTGTAAAAAAAGATATATATGTTTTATTAAATATTATATTAAATTTAATAGTTGGATATTCCTTATCTTTTAAAGACAATTTATTTATTAAACATTCACACAATTAAAATTTTCCACCAAGATCTAGTTACACCATAATAAATGTCGTATTAATAATTCATAGATTGGGTTTAAAAATAGGGAAATGTTAAATGCAGCCCTTAGGGTTGCACTTAACGTGCATAAAAAAGTTGTACTTTCCATATCAAAAGCTTACCCCCTGAATTTTATGGTAAGTGTACAACTATTTAATGCACCTTATATACAGCCCTTAAGGCTTTTGTTTACCTCATTTGCGAATTGATAAACACGGGCAGATTGAAACAAAATATTCAATAGTATATCTGTACAGATAATCCATACGAACACATCTAACAAACACCGAAAAATGCTAGATTTCAATCACCAAAAGCCAAACTCCAAACTCCAAGCTCGCCTTCTTTTGCTTTAATTCTAATAGAACTAAGAAAAAAAAGATTTTGTTTCTTTAACTTTATCGACCATGACATCCCAACAAAAAAAAAGTTTTTATATATGTTTTAGAGCTTTTACGAATGGGATAAAAGAAACAAAACAAACCTTTTTTTGTTTCCTTCGTTTCTGTCGAGACACAAATAATTTTATATGGTATCTAAATAATAAGACTTATAACTATAAACTAAAAATATATTTATAGATAAATATATGGTAACTATATAATAATAGGAATTTAATTATATTAGGTTTGTCTATTAATTAAATTAATAGATTTAATTTTATATGTTATCTAAAATAAAGGATTTATTAATATAGATTAAAAAAGGACACTTGTCGCTTAAAGATTAAGCCACGTGTCAATCAAAGGATGCTACAATCCTGTTTTAGTTTATTGGTAGATATATATATATTGCCTATAAATACCCCTCATCACAACACATCAAAGCCATGTGATACAATCCAATCAAACACACAATTCAAGTGAATCATATTCATTTCTTTTCTATAATACATTCGGTTTAATACAATCGAATCATATTCATCTCTATCTTTCTAGAATACCAGAAAACATTAATTACTTATTCTAGGACAAACATCGCCATATATATTAGGTTTGCGAATAACTTTTTAGGTTTGCTCTGTGTATTCAGAAGACGCGGTACGTGGCTGTCGTGGTTAAATCCATTATCGTCACCAAGCCTGTCATTTTATGCTCAAACACATTACAACATCATCATTATTATTATTATCTTGAATACGTGTTTATTTCAATAAAAAGTACGAGCTAATTAACAGATGAAAAATAGATTTATATCTTTAATTCATAATAAATTAAAAGGTTTAATCACTTGAATGTCAATGTGTTTTTCACTTTTTACACAGTTGCATCATGAACTTTATTATTGCACCGGTTTCCTAATTAACTTTCAAAATTTGTTCACATATGCATTTCGTATTTTTTATTACCATCAAACTTTTATAACTGTTCAGATATAATCATTGAACTTTTAAATTTTGTATATATATGGTCATTACAAAATTCAAATTTTGATGACCATTGGTGAACAAAATTTGAAAGTTCAAGGTCATTTTGAAACAAATTTTGAAAGTTTAACAGTAATAATAAAATACGATATGCATATGTGAACAAATTTTAAAAGTTTGTTAGGCAACTAGTACAACAAAAAAGTTCATAATGGAATTGTGTAAAAAGTAATTAAACCTAAGTTAAAATGTGCTCAACTTTTTGTTATGTCCATACACTAAAATATGACATTTGAAAAAACATAGCATGCCATGAGAACGACGCAATCCCAAAACACTCTTACGCAAAGCATGCGCGATTTATACATCTATACTTTGTATTTCCAAACGTGCATATATTGGAAACTTGCCCAACCAAAAGGTATCGCACTGCCTGGTGCGTACCCTGTGAAGTTTTTGTTTAAAAAGCTTTATGACATGTCATTCAAAGCTATATCACTACAAGAAAATTGCCATTTAGCGACATACTTAGCGACATGTCATTCAAAGTCGCTAGGTTGCGACACATGTAGCAACAAGCTCAGCGACATACGCATGTCGTCAATGACGCAAATCAAGTCGCATATTATGTCTTGGGGGTACGGTGGCAGTGTCACAGACTCACAGATTGCGCCTTTAAATCAGTCACAAATTTGCAACTTCTTAACACACGTCGCTAATGATCCATAAATTGCTTGACATTGTCTGTTCTCTTTTTGATCGTTAATATGATTGGCATATTCTTTCCAAAGAATGAAAATTGAGAATAAAAGAATAGAATGTAACTTAAACAAAATTAAATTGACCCAACATGAGGAAGAAAACAAGAAATTGGAAAATAACAAAAATGTCCCCCAAGGAATTGGCTTTATCAAATCAAATTAGCAAGAAAGACTGGCAAAATTTGTCTCTTCCTGTTTCAAATTATAAAATAAAGATGTGTTTGGTTGGGACCATTTTTTATTTTTTTTTGTTAAATGATGGTGCATTGTAAGCTATGATCAAATGGTTAGAGAGCTCCGAATAGTGACGGAGAAAAAGGTAAATCGGAAGGAACCATCTAATTCCCGGTACCATTTTGATACCGCCAATCCCATCCCGTAAGAGACCTGCGCATGTAAGATATCTCCACTTAAAACTGTACATGTTAGGAGTCGAACCCCCGCCAATAGGTTTTCACATGTGTAGCTCAAGTTTCAAAGACAACGTGTATAGTTTTAACTCATTAGCCTTTTCTCATAATAACAGTATAGTTTCGAGAACTGGATTACAAAACTTGCCCTCATATAACATCTCTTAGTAAGTAAAAATACGAAGGAAACGAGACGACCCACTTTTTAAGCTCGTCTTCGGATCCTGGTTTCCGTTCACAGGCAAATTTACTTGACGACCAAATGGAATATGTAGCTCAAAACTTAACTTACATCGTATGGGTCTTTCTTTTAGTTTTAGAAACTTAAATATCCATACATATTTACAAAGTTGTCTATTCTGTAGTATAAGACTATAACTCACAAGTCATAACCTCTTAATTTATGGGTCATAATCCGGATCTTTAGGTACATTTTTAAAAATTATATATATGTTTTTTACATATAGAAAATTGTTGATATGGCAATTTTTTCTATGGAAAGGCCCCCCCAGCTCCACCGAAATAAAATTGATATGCTTTTCATTTTTCTTTGTTTCTTTTTGAAAAGTGAAACATCTTTTGGTCTTCATTTTTTGGTTTAGGGGTCCATTTGTATCCTCCAATTTGGCCACAATAATGTGGTTCTTTAGATGCATGGGATCAAAAGTTATCAATTCACATGATTTTGTGTCCAAAAAAGAAGGAAAAGAATGCAAATTGCATTTCCGAATGTTCTTTTGATATATGAATTCCTAGATGTTGATGTAATGAAGTAGTCTAACATACACAAATTATCGGTACTTAAGCGTTTTCTTCTTAGTGTCTGTCTGTTAAGAAACCAGCGATAGGAGTGTATATGGTTCGGTTTAAACAAGAAACCAGCGATGGGAGTTGACCGAGTTTTGACCGAGTTAGCCCGGGTTTTAACCGATCCGGCCGATTCTTGACCGATCCGGCCGAGTTTGACCCGAGTCCATGCCGTTGACCGAGTTTTGGACCGATTCCGACCAACTCGACTCCCTGACTCCCCGATTCCGAGTCCGAGTCCGAATTCTCGGCCGAGTTTTACAACCATGCTTTTAAGAAATCAGCGATAGGAGTGTATATGGTTCGGTTTAAACAAGATATACTAGCTAAACCGCTGGACATTCTATTTAACGGATTTTGAGAATTTACAAGCTCAAATATATAGTTTGATTACTTGTTTGTACTGAGAAAAAAAAATAGTCATTTCACCTTAATTAACTGAAAATTAGTTACAATGTCAAAATCGATAATTCTTAACTATGGGTATGTAAGACGGGTCAAGTACCCTTTTCTTCATTTTTCTGAAGAATTGTATAGATTTAATGTAATAATTATGAAAACAAAACCTTAACCCAGTTTAATGTCATGGTAAAAGAAAAACATGTACCATGTTTGTGTGGATATAATGATCACAAGTTGATTGAAATGTTGTCGTATCAATTGTTGCAACATTTGTTGTCTTTATTGTATCTTGTCTATATTCCCACAAACCTAACATGAAATCGACTGATGTACAAATACAAGAAAGATGGACATGTTTGGTCATTTTAGTTGCGGTTTGCTCATGGATATGTCTATTTCATGCCCATCCATCAATCCACCAGATGATTCGGACGGGTATGCCTAATAATGCACAATGATACAAATGTATGACGAAAATAGCAGCACGGGTGATATATGATCACCTCAATACTACTTTCAAAATTTATTAGAACAAATGTAAGAGCTCAAGTACATCAAGATTCTCCTTTTTGTTCGACGGTATGAAAAAGAAAAATAAAATTACAAAAAAAAAAATGGTATAATTAAAAGGGGGTATATTAGTTGAAGAGATAGTTATGATGGTTGATGAAATGATCCCTTGAGGTTCATTTGTTCATGCCAGTTGCATCTTTGGCTGCATCTGCAGCTCCTTGTGCACTTGCCTTGATCTGCTGGCCAGCCTGCATTGTTAAGAATTTAACATTGTCGAGTTAAACAAACTGGTTTCGAAGAATGTTACATTTGATATTTGGGGAAAAAAAATTAAAACTTGGGACCTGTTGGGCTGTTTCCTGGGCAGACGCGGCTGCTTGGCTAGCTTTGTCCATCAGCTGGTTGCCCTTCTCCTGAAAACAACAGAACAAAGACCCAACATTATATTATCAATATATGTTTTTTTCTTGTTCTTCTGTTTGGGTCTCAGGAATAGAAGTCTTTCACATATATATACATATAAATCAGTATATTTTGAATTTAATCTTGACATGCTGAGCAAAGAACGAGCCCAAATAAACCAAATAGACGAAAACAGTAATTAAAAGTGAAAATGAAGGTAAAAAGATTAGCAACCTCGGCTTGGCCCTTGGCTTGGCCAGCGTTGTAGCTAGCGCTTTGATTGCTATTCATGATTCTTGTTTTGAGATTGGTTTGATTGCAATATGTTGATACAAACAGATCGTTTTGACGTAAGGCTACGAGGGGAAGATGGGATTATATATGGCATGTAAACACTTGTTTTACATGAATTTCTCCAAGTTTTTCTGGTGTTTGAATGATGAAAACTTCTCTGTTTGAGAAAGACAAGGAGAAGTATACACTTGCATAATCTTATGTGGTTTCTGTTGCTTATCTTTTGCATCACCCAAGAATTAATACCGCATTTCTAGTAAACAATAAACACCAAATAAGGGGGTTAAAAATGAAATCTTTAAGAAATTATGTTAAGTAATTATTATATATACATCATCTGATCTGATGTATTTTCCTCGTATAAATTAAAGGAAAATTAAGTAGAGCAACAACATATTTTATGCGTAATCGTACTGTGATGGCCGCGTGTATGAAAATGTCTTTACTCATCTCATTTTGCTATTGTATGTGTAAAAATGTCTTTACCCGTCTCATTTTGCTATTATATGTGTCAAACTTTCGATATTTGTCCTTATTTTGAAAATACGCTAAAACAGAAATCTAGAAATACAAATTTTAAGCTAATTTATATTCAGTGACAGTACTTCAATTGTTATCATCTTCCTTAAACAGGGGTTTACTTATTCTACGACATGACAACGGCAGTTTGAGCAATTCAAACATGAGAGCATCCAGAACCAGAAGCCAAAGACCAGACCTGGGCGAGAACTGGTCCATCAAGTCTGGTTCAAAACCTCGATAGTAACTTTGTCACGACTCTACAGTGTATCTGTTACAATTTCATATATACAAGATTGTAACTTGATAATAGGATGTTGAAACCATTAGAAGATATATGCAATAATGTGATTAATGATTACATGTAGACAGCATCAAATTCACAACCAAATCGAACAGCAACATAAATATGTATAGGTTAAATTATAAATCATGCCACAAGATTTTATTGATACTGCGAATGCGGTCCATAAAACATAACCAAAAGCAACAAATACTAAACGGGTAAGGAACAACAGGAACATCAAGCCCTCAACAACACAAACAAAAACATAAGCAACATTATTAGGCAGTAAATCTTGATTAGTAAAGGCTTATTTCTTGGCCACTTCTTCGTCTTCATACTCACTCCAACAGCCATGCAGGGTGGACCTGGGAGAGCCACAGCAGCTATCTCCCTTAGAGAATCCATAATACACCATTGAACCACCTTCACCCAGATCTTCAAAACTTCTGTCTTTCACAGTATATGCTTCCACATTCAGATTGTGATGATCTTTCAAGTCATTTCCATGCAACGATACAGAAAACTCACGGGGATGGAAGCACGCCAATACCCTTTCAACCAAAAGGGTCAGATCCGCGGACGATTCTAAGGCGTAACCCACAGCTTCAAAGCTAGCATAACTAAAACCATCTTCAGGTGTTACATGGATAGTGGAAATAGCATCCTCTTCAATGGCATTCATCGAGTACCCACACGGGTCGAAGTCAAAATCACAAATTTGGGACTCAGGTAGAATCCTTTGGATACCAGAAACTTCAGTCATTTCAGCTGCAGAGCTTGATTGAGTCTTGAAAAACACTGCAGCACTCTTCTTGTCCAAACCCGTCATGCACATTTCAAGTGTGTAAATGGGCCGATCAGTGGATTCTGCTGAAGCAGAATAGACGTGCCATTGTGGGTTCTGGTCAACACCGCCCATGACATAGGCTTTGCTACCCGAACCAAGCTTCCCAAAGTAACTATCAAGGACCGTCATTTCTTCGGTGAAGCTACGGTGTGGAAACGGCTGTGCTATGGGAAAGATAAAGCTTCCACGAGTGTACCTTACAGATTTAACAGCAAGGGAGAGCTGGGAAGATAACTGAAGTATAGGTGGGATCGAAAGGAGCAGCTTTGTGGTGCCGCAAGTCTTGATGATAATCTTATATGGGTAAACAAAGAGGCTTGATTCCGAAAGAACGTAAGAGTCCAACAACTCATTTGATAGAGAAGAAACAATGGTGCACTGAGCCGGTGTCAGAATTGCATCCAGTTGTTCAGGCCCTTGCCTCCAGGGTCAGCAAAGAAACCAGGTTCAGAAAAAGTAATTTCAAGCCTCTTTTCATAGCCTTCAAAGCCAATGGCAGACATGACTTCGACCGTCATTTTATAAAAGAAAAAAATCGGTGTTGCAGAGAAAATAAAGTTGAATTCGAGAAGTGGGGAGACAGAAAAGATTGGAAGTAAAAAGTAACACGGTTGAAATGAATCACTACTATCTAAGGGTTATGCAGTGTGCATCAAAACAACTCAGGATGATTTCCGCGCACACTGTAAGATAAATAAACAAACAAAAAATGAAAAGAAGCTGGTTAGTATAGTATCATTTAAGATATAGTAAAGTAATAATCAAATGAAATGTATGTAAATAGACAGATAATGATATAAGAGAATCTTACGTTAGAGTAAGCAGCAGATTTGAATTTCTTGATTCCACCGTTTGGTCGCACGTCTTCAATTCCGTAGCCGAGGGGAGCTTCGTAAAACAAGGATTTACTACTACTAGACTTCTTCTTGCCGGCTTTTGATTCCATTAGAACATTCAACTGTCCTGCATATATACAGTGGAAACTGTGTAAGAACCAAATATATGTCACTGGATAATGCATAGATTTCAATATAACAAGTAACAACACATAAAAGGTACTGTTCGTGATTCAAAATAAAACGAACATTTATATATGTAACTTTTTTAAACCATTTTACTGTAATATGTTTCAGATAATCATTCAAATTTTGAAGACTGTTCTTTTATAACATGCTACCGGGTAACCAGGTTAGCCTGTCACTTGCTGAGAACGCGTTTTACATCTTACACAGCTTTATAGATATTTAATAAATATTCTTAAAAAACATTACATGGTTAAAAACAATACAAACAAAAGAGTTATGTTACTATTACAAATAATTAACCATTATAATTATCATTCAAACGCTTTAATGATTAAAAACAACTTATAAGGTTTAAGAATACCTTTTTTAGAACAAAGTATACGTTAATAAGATAAACATGACCCGTATAGTTGCTCAAAAAAGAAGCAACTTGTAAAAATTATCCGAATTCTTATACAATATTCCAAACGTATAATATTTGCATTGAAACGTATCTTATGAATTTACCAACTTCGACATACAATTTAGGTTAAAAGGTTTTACATAGGTAACAAATTCTTACAGAATAAGTATAGTTTTAACTAATAATAAAAACTTTGAAGAATATTTATATGGATTAACAATTTATTTATGATAACAACATACATAGGAATGATTCTTTAATCCATATATCAAAAGCGATGCATCGGAAGTAAAAAACGACATGTTAACCGCGGTAGCATACCATTAAAAAACAAACAACTCTAAAAGAACAATATATATCCAATAATAATTAACCGCATGTATAATAATGTTTCTTCATTATCATTATCATTATCATATATCAATAAATATGAGTAAAGGTTGCATAACAATAGAGAAATATATATGCAACATATTTTCTTTACAAATATGTATCATTTATAAATAATATTGCAGATTTAAATTATCAGAAACATGAATAGTTAATAAATTAAATACAAAAAATAGATAGATAAATTAAATTAAATTAAAAATATAACAACAGGAAATAACATACGAATCCAGAATGAAGATGATGATCAAATAATAAAATTGTTAAAAAGAATAAAAACTCAGATCAATACATATAAACCCTAAAAGTAATATAATTATAAAAAAAATCAATAAATTAAGGAATCGAGTAACGTACCAATTACTTATGAATAAAAATTCAGAGAAAATAAAAGGGGAATGGATGGTAAATTGGGTTTATTGATTGATTGATTGCGTTATATGAATGAAAGACAACCCGCAATTGATTTTGAGGATTTTATTATTAAATTTTTTTTTTGTTGTATAACAAAGTTTGGAGGAAAAGGTGGGGTTATATATATAGTGGCGTGGATACTTAAAGCCCAACCCATCCCAGCCCAACAAGTAACCCGTGTTGCCGGCTTGCCGCGTTTTAGTTAC
>JAOXNX010000033.1:1703468-1713730 GCA_028566075.1 Solidago caesia
TCTTACTTATATTATTTTTATAAGATGAAGGTTGATCGTCCCCTATTTTTTCTACATTATCATGATATCACATAATCCTTAGGACGCCTGCTTCCTGCTAAAGTTAAATTGCTGGTTTTAGAAAAGAAGATTTAACTGTCCTTGAAATAACTGTGTTGCATGAATTTTTTTATACCCCATCTCATCTTCGTGCTTGGGAGCCTAATGGGCGGGGTGGGTAATGGGTCAGAAAAGATTTGGATAAAACAGCTGGTTTTTCGTGTAGGGATTGAATTAACCTACGTACACTTTATTTTCTCTCCATAGTTTTATGTTTTAAAAGTGATTGCATAACCTTATATATATATATATATAAAATAAGTACATTTCGGCAATCGCATAATCCGGTTTTTATGTTTTAACCTGTTTCTCTTATAGCTAATGCATTTTAATGTACCCATTACAGATGAAACATAACTGAAATTGACCCATTCATAAGTAAATGACCCAAGTTGCCACCTAGAGAGAATGTGGTTTTGAATCTAATTTGATCAAGGGTGTAACAATTTACATCACTTTTCCCTTAAGTACTTTATTTTTAACATGGATTGTAGAATTTGATGAGATAATAGTAACTGGACCAGTTGGTGCTGTAAGGGATATGGCACATGCGTATAGAGTGTTCTTTAATAAAGGTTGGTGAAGACGGGGATGATTATCTTGTCCAATCTTCACATAACATGTAAGTTACCATTTCCAAAATCTTTTTGTTTTTAACTTAATCACTTTAATCAATTGTTGTTTTCTGAAATATAGTTATTTTGCAAAATTAAAAGTGCTTATAATTTTCGTAACGGGGAATTAGCATTACCGTCAGGGGATGAAGTCCATTACCAGCCACAATAGGGAGGGTATTTAAGCTTCTGAAGTTAGATACAATTCATTAGTTTAGGTGATTGTTTGTCTGTATATATATTTTTTTAAATAAACCTTCAGTAAGAAAAACGATTTTCTTTGACCTTATTTGGTTTTGCATCTTTCAGCTCACCGGCAGTCATCTTTTAACTCACCGGCTTTCATATTTG
The DNA here is from genome assembly GCA_028566075.1 of Solidago caesia. Lineage (NCBI taxonomy): Eukaryota > Viridiplantae > Streptophyta > Magnoliopsida > Asterales > Asteraceae > Solidago > Solidago caesia. The sequence goes on from JAOXNX010000033.1 coordinate 1,704,533, forward strand.
CATGTTCCACCCATCGTCGTGAATCATAGTTTGAATCAATGATGAGATTAAATGTATTGGCTTCTTGCTCTAAGCCTCCAACCATGAAAAAATTATGATGTAATGTATATATACAATATTTTTCTTTAATGCTTCTAATCATATTCAATACGACTTATCTGTATAAATGATTTATCGACGATCCGTGTTTTATACGGGTCCTACATCTAGTATAACATATAACAATAATAACAGCAACAACAAAAAGCAAATAAATAAAAGGAAACTCAAATATATGAATAATATTCTCAATAACCACAACAATTAATTATAAGACAATCTTATATGTATATCTTCATTCTTTTATTCACTCATTTAAATATTTTCACTTAAAATACCTATAATACCCTTAATGAAATAATTTACAACATAAATCCATCGACTCCTAAAATAACTAAACTACCCCCTTTTATATCAATTACTTTTACAATAATAACCACACCGTCGCCGCCGCCAACGACGCCACCACCACTACCAACCACCACCGCCACCACCACACCGCCGCCGCCATCACCGCCGCCGCATTGCACGGGGACAATGCTAGTCTTATATCTATCTATCTATATAATAAAATAGTAACAAAATTAGAGGAATAAGACACATGTCAATATATCAATTGGTCTATAGAACTTTTCATATATCCATGTCATCGTCCAACTTAACAACTTTTATTCTATAAACCTCATTTTTTGGTTATTATTTAAGTATTAAGTTAGGTTTAGTCCATTAATTATAATATAGTGACATTAAGTATTTTCTTTTTATTTGAATTCCATTGTATTATATTAAGTTTAATGGGAAAGAAAATAAATATTCTAAATAACCTTTAGAATTAACTATAAGAAGCAAATAATAGACAAAATCACGGTAAATCTTAATACATGAACAAATGCAAATAATGTTTCTCTCTATATAAAAAAATTTCATGAATTATTTAAAAAAGAACCTAGAAGAAAAAGAATAGTAAAACACTAAAAGAAAAGAAATTAAAGACTTTATTTAAAAGCAGACCCAAATGAAAAGAAATAAAAAATTTAAGACATATACAAAACCAACGTAGCAACCAGCCAAATAGATTGTTCACTAATAAGTGAAGAGTAAAGATTCGGCAAACAAAGAATAGTTCATGTTTGGTTATATATAAGTGCTTTATGTTCTACAGACTTGTATATATCGAGTGCAATGCTCTACTTACACATGTTTAGACTAAAATTTGTTATATAGGCATATATCATCTTTCATTCTTGATGGATAACATTCATAATTATTAGGCCAATACGTACCTTTGATGACAAGCAACATATATTCTATAAAGGAAATATAAACTCAAGAAAGATAAAAAAGAAGTCATACATACACAAATTGTTTTCTTTTTCTTCTATATCAATATGAGGGCATCGTATGTACTTTATCTATTTATTTAGAATAAAGCAAAATTAAATCACAAAGTGAAATATGCAAAACTTGGAAAATCAAGAAAAAAAAAAAAAAAAAAACTCAACTAGATCGCATTCATTTACATTGGGGATTTAAGTAAGCATCAAGATTTTAGTTTTAAAAAGAGATAAACTTAAAAATCATAACAATGGAAGTTTTAATTATTATATAATAATATTAAATATTTTTTTCATTTGAATTCCCTGGTATTACATTAAGTTTAATGAAAAAGAGAATAAATACTCTAAAAACCATTAGAATAATTATAAGAAGCAAACAATAAACAAAATCACGGTAAATATGGAGTTAAATGCAAATTTGCTCCCTATGGTTTGTACGTTTTTGCAATGGAGGTCCCTTTTCAGGTTCATTAGCAATGAGGGTCCCTGTGGTTTGTACTTTTTTATAACCTTAGTCCAAGTTGACAAACTGGCTTTAACTCTTAAAGGACCCCCATTGCTAGTGAACCTGAAAAAGTTGACTAAGGTTGCAAAAATGTACAACCACAAGGACCCCTTTTGCTAGTGAACCTAAAAAGAGACTCCCATTGTAAAAACTTACAAACCACAAGGACCAAAAGTGCATTTAACTCTAAATCTTAATACATGAACAAATGCAAATGAAGTTTCACTCAATATAAAAAAAATAAAAATTTCATGCATAATTTTAAGAATGCACCAGGAAGAAAAAGAAAAGTAAGACACTAATAGAAAATAAATTAAAAAGAAAAGTAAGACAGTAATAGAAAATTTTCATGCATAATTTAAGAATGCACTAAAGTTTATATGTGATTTAATGTGCGTTCACAGATAATGTGGCTTACGTGTTTATGTGTTGATGTGTTAAAGGGGTTATTAATGTGCTTGATATGTCGATTCATATTCCCATTAATGTTAAATATGACGTGAGAGCTCCCGTTAGTTAATTAAGTCCATAGGTGTGAAGTTAGCATGTTGAGGGACTTAAGTTGGATTTTTCACAAACTCTTAATGGCTGGAATTAAGAGTTAATTAGGTCATAATTCAGTTGTGTCTTCATTTCATATTGTTCTCTCAAGAAAGCCCTAGGCCCATTCTTCATCTCTTTTGATTTCGTGTGATCCGGTGGTGTTCGTGTTAAGTTTTGGTGCCATCAATCCCATCTGAGTGATTTCCCTTTGATTTTTTTGTCATTTGAGTCAATTGTATTGATCCATCTTAGGTCATATGAATTGGGGTTGATTCAGATGGGTTTTGTAATCGAATAATGATGTTTTCAGGTGATTTAATATCCCAATAATGCTTGTGATCAATCCATTGATCAATGAATGGTCTCATGCCATCAAATAGACCTTAAAAGTGTCATTTTGATGTATAGGAGTCGTGTTGGGGTATGGGAATGGAATGGTAATCAATTGGAATCGAAAAAGATGTGTTTTTCTTGTTTTTGCAGTGGGTGCAATGCACCTGTGTGTAGGGTGCGGCGCACTTATGCCTTCCGGGTGCGGTGACCAGGTGCGGCGCACTTTGCGTCTGACAACCAAATTTTGAAACGGACATTACTTTCAAACCGTAACTTCGTTTTTGATGAATAAACTGTCCACGAAATCGTGGAAAAGTCTACTTTCCAATGGTAAAGTCCTCTAAAATTGAATCAAAATTTAAATTATCCAAAAGGTTGTGCTAATGAGTGGTGATCGAGTTTCCATTGAGTTTTGTGAAGTATAGCATGTCGATTGAATCTCCAGCGAATCAAATGGGGTATTGGGTCATATTTGTAATAGTTTAAGCCTAATATATGTTCATATATCATGTGATTAGGTTCCAAGGGTGTCTTCCTAGCTCAATAATCATTGTTGAGTGATTATAAGAGCCCGTAAGGTAAGATACACGTTTTTATCATACGAGGGACAACAAAAACATAGATTTGCATATGATAACTTCCCCAAATTACATCTCGTTATGTTATGGGTATTCGGGATTATGTGGGTGGCTTTGTGGGTTATGAATGCTTGTTTATATAGCGTGTGATATGTTATTGATACGCGATATGCTATGATATATGTTATGATAATGATGATGTTTATGATAAGATATACAATGATGATGTTTATGATAAGATATACAATGATGATGTTTATGATAAGATATACAATGATGATGCTTATGATATGTTATGACAATGATGATGTTTATGATATGATATACAATGATGATGCTTATGGTATTGTGATACAATACTGATGATATGTTTATATGCATGTGTATATGTGAGATGTAATGATTACATGGCTTGTACATCTAGTTCACTAGACTTTGTAAGATTGTCATGCCACGTGCATGTTGAAGGGCCCAAACGTTAAGATGATTGATGTTATATGAGATGTAAATGCTCGAGCTATTTAATGAGAAGAAAGTGTTAAGCTTAACCCGTTCTAGTCAATGCCAGGCTAGTGCGTAGATGTGGTTGCTTGAGTGGATCCTTGCAGCATTAGTACGTAGATGAGTATCTCCGGGTAGTCTGACTAACCACCAATGTCTTTCAGCATAACAGACTACTGCTGGATCAAATTTTCTTTTCCTTAATGACAACGATGGACCACCGAAAGGTTACCCCATCAAGTCGGGTGTGAGGTTCCCTACCAGGTCGTATGACCGCCTACACACAACTACTCACCTTAGATGAGATGATTGACATACGTTGCATTTCATGTGGGACGATATGTAAGATGTAATAGATGAGATTTAAGATGTAAAATGAGATGCTTGAGATGGGATATATGAGATGAGTATAGACACTATTAGGATTATATAATCTATGTTGTTAAGATGATATGAATATGTTATTATGCGATGAAATGTGGGCATAAAAGATGTATATGAGATATGAATATGATATGAGATGTAATTATGATATGAGATGTAAATATGACATGAGATCTTGATATGATTAAATGAGACGATAAATACCTTAATGATTAAAGAGAAATCTTTCTTAAAGATTAAAATGGACAAATGCTTTGTCAAACTTGTGTTATCTTACTTAGCTTTAATTAGCTAACACTTGCTCATTTAAAATGTGTTGTACCCTCAGGTTAAGCAGGGTTGAGCAGGTAGAGACGAGATGTGAGGCTTGGGTAGATGCTTATGGAGCTTGTTTAGTTTACCCGATAGCAGCCTCACTATTTAGACATTTAATATTACTATCTCCAGATGTTCTGACTTATTTAATATGTTGAACTTGGTTGTTTGATGTTTAAACAACCGTATGGGTTTCCTTTGGATTATTGTTATGATATGTCTTGGTTTTACCATTTTAATTAATGATTCATCCGTTACGGAATGGTTAATGTTTTCAAATGTTATTTCTGCATTATGTACGCCGTTAGGCAAAAAAATTTAAAATCCATATTTTCAAACGACGAGTGTTACAACATGTTTTGACTAAATGTTGTTGTATGGACATATATCATCTTTCAGTCTTGATGGGTTACATAACCTTTGATTACAAGCAACATATATTCTATAAAGGAAAGATAAAACTCGAGAAACATAAAAAAGAAATCATACATGCATACATTGTTTTCTTTTCTTCTATATCAATATGAGGGCATCGTATGTACTTTATCTATTTCTTTAGAATAAAGCAAAGTTTAAATCACAAAGTAAAATATACAAAACTTGGCAAATCAGAAAACATCAACTAAATCGCATTCATTTGCATTGGGATTTAAGTACACATCAAGATTTTAGTTTTGATGAAGAGATAAACTAAACAATAATAAAAATGAAAGTTTAAATTATTATTAAATCACATTAAGTATTTTTTTTTCATTTGAATTTCCTATAATTATATTAAGTTTAACTAGGAGGTTCGCGCCTCTCGATGTGAGGCGTCCGTTTGTGTGTGTTGTCGTGAGTATCTATTCTTTTTTAAGGGCACTACCACAACCACACAATTCTAGATATGTTTGCTCAAAATTTTGCCAAATATCACTATAAAAGAAAAGAGCTAAAATAACCCATAAAAAAGGTAAGGTCGGGGTTGAACCTAGTACTGCTTAATTGAAAGGCAATACCAAAACCAATCCATTATATATATCTATACTACTACATAAAAGAGCAACCCCCCCCCCCCCTTTTTTTCTTCAACTTTCTATATTTAAAATACCCAAATTACCCTTTAATTTCAAAAGTTTTCTTTTATAATTAACCAATATACTTAAAATACCTTTAATGAAATAATTTATAACATCTATCATTCAACTCCTAAAATAAGTACATTATCTCTTTTTATATCAATTACATTTACATCAATAATCACACGACCATCGCCGACACCGCCATCACCACCCATTTCCGCCGACACCCGTTACCACAACCACCACGCCGCCGCCGCTACGATCATTGCCGTCGCATCGCCCGGACACCAGTATAGTGTGTGTATATATATATATATGCTCGAAAGTTTGTCATATAAAATATAAATTTATTTAAGGAAAACACCACAACCACTCCATCGAAAAAATTTTGCTCAAAAGTTGGTTATATAAAATATATATTTATTTAAGAGCAATATCACAACCACTTCATCCTAGATATGTTGGCTAAAAAATTTATCATATTAAATATATATATATATATATATATATATTTATGTTTAAGAAAAAAAATCAAAAACAAATCAGGAAAGTCACCACATGTCAAAATATAAGCGGACCATTTTTCAAGGTAAAAAAAAATTGAAAAGCAACACGTGACACGCCCTGGTTGGGCCACATCACCTTGTTATTATTCATGTCTTATTCTCTTAATATTGCATATAATATAATATAGTATAATGAGAAAGAGAATAAATATTCTAAATAAACTTTAGAATTAATTATAGGAAGCAATTTAAGTGGGGGAGTTTGTAACAACACGTCCCACATTGAAATAAGAAAGAAAGTTTGACCACCTTATAAGCTTAAAGTCATGGGCTACCAAGATCTTCCACCATGGTTTTAGTTATAACCCGAAAGATATTGGACTAGCCTATTGCTTTTAGCTTTGGGGTGTTACATGGGAAAATGCAAATAAAGTTTCACTCAATAAAAAAATTTGCATGCATTACCCTGAATAAAAAAGACATTTACAAAAATGTAAAAAAAAAAGAAATATAAAAAGTATTGTAGCTACCTTGGCAAACAAACAATAGTTCATGTTTCATAATATATAACTACTTCATGTTTTATACACTTGTCTATAGTGCAATGCATTACTTATACATGTTTTGACTAAAAAATGATGTATAGACATATATCATCTTTCATTCTTGGTTAACATTCATAATTGTTAGACGAATACGTACTCTTTTTACATGGAACATATATTCTTTCTATAAAGGAAAGATAAACCAGAGAAAAAAAACTGAAAGTCAAACAGGCATACATTTTTTTTTTCCTTCTATACCAACATGAGGGCATCGTATGTAGTTTATCTATTTCTTTAGAATAAAGCAAAGTTAAACTCAATGCAATGTTTTATTAGCATTAAAAAACTATATAATTGTTACATATTACTAAAATTTGATACGATACATATTCAATCCATTTATAGTTTTATACGATACAAAACGATAGAAAGTGATATGATAACACTGGACACAAAATTTCGTAATAAGCTTTGAAGAAAGATGGACTAGAAAAGATGAAACTCAAATGATATAAATGATTTAGAGTCTATATTACATGTTAAAAATATATGCTATCTAAACTAATTAAGTTATTTGTTACTTCTCGCATTTAAACTCAACTCATAAACATCATATGAAAGTAATTTGAAACTCAAATATAAATGTAATAAGCTGCAAAAAAAGAGTGACTTCACTTCTTTACCTATTCTTTTAACCTGATTTGCGAGAGTTAACTCCAATTTCACAAGACTTCTTAACTATTCACAAAAATATTATTTTTGGTCATGTATCTATTAGTTCTCTATATAATCAGAAATTATCTAGCACAAAAGAATCTGATAATTGCAATTTCAAACAACCGAATCGTATCACATTTGATTAGGATTGATAATCTGATTCACGTGTTATAACATATGCACTTTCAAGACACAAAATCAAACACCCTCTATATGTATCTTAATTACTCACAGGAATAGAGCTTTTAGTTATGATAATACTTCTTTGTTTATGATAATACTTATTTATTCTACATTAACTGATGAACCTTACATAGAACGAGTCTACAACGATCTTCCTGTATAGTTTGAATAATACATTCTTTAGTAACATTTTCACCACTTTCAAACCAATCATATATCTGATCAGCTGTCTTTCACTTCTTCCTTTTTTGGCCACTTAGTTACTGACAGAAATGGATGGGTTCGAGTCAGATTTAAATGTGATAGTTATAGCAGCAACTAATAGGCCTGAAGCACTGGACCCCGCTCTTTGTCGGCCTGGTCGGTTTTCAAGAAAAGTGTTTGTGGGAGAACCCGATGAAGTTGGAAGAAGAAAGATACTAGCTGTACATCTCAGAGGCATCCCTCTTGAAGAAGACAGTGTCATTATCTGCAACCTAGTTGCTTCTCTTACTCATGGCTTCGTAGGTGCTGATTTGGCCAACATTGTCAATGAAGCTGCTTTGCTTGCCGCTAGACGAGGTTTTTATCTTTTTAATCCACTTCACATTTCAAGCTGCTAACTCTATTACAACTTTACCTCTGATGTATCGACATGGTTATTAGGTGGTGAATGTGTGGCAAGAGAAGATATAATGGAAGCTATAGAAAGGGCAAAGTTTGGGATAAATGATAGACAAATGAGCCCTTCTAACTTAACCAAGGAAATCGGAAAGATGTTCCCATGGATGCCCACATTCAAATCACGGTATGACTCAAGGAATGACGGGTCTCCTTCTCTTGGGGGTTACCAAACTCTAAGCTAGTGAGAGTACAGTTCGCTTTCTCATTTTAGCTATCTTCTTTGAGACATGTACGCTATGTAATCGAGGGGTTTTATTCGCCATTTCTAGAATAGGATCTCCTTTTGACCTTCTTAAGGTCAAACTTTATTGTTGTTGAGCTACAAAATAGTCTTCCCACTTTTGAGGATCTCATGTTACATGTGATGTCTGTAACAACTTCCTTAGTTTGTATCTCCAATATTCATGAACTCACATCCCAACGGTATAATGTATAACGTACATGTTATGTTTCTTAAACAATACTATCGGGTTTTTTTTTTTTTTTTTTTTTATATAAAATGCTTTCTAAAAACTGCTGGAAACATCTAGAAACCTGAAAAAGTTAGAAATGACCCGATACCGCAAACAAAATAATCAAGAACTCGTCAAAAATTATTACCAATGCGACGCTTATTTTAGTAGGAATTGATAATTCGATTGCATAAATCAAAATTATAATTATTTTCATCGACACTTTCATTTTCTAAGCACCACTGACGTGCCCTAAAAGGTCTTAAATTTGAATCTTATTAGATAAACATTTTGGAAATGATGCATACATCCGAGTCAAACAACCGTACTCGTATCATCTTAACATAGGAAATTAAATATCATCAATCTTTCCCCTCCCATTTTCTAGAGTATACAATTGAGAGTGCTTGACAGCTATTTTTGGACACAATCAAAAGTGAATCTTTTTTTTGGTTAGAAAAGAGACAAGTTCCAACTTGGAGATAGAAATGTAAGATGAGTAGGGGTGTAAACGAGACGAGACAGTTCGCGAGCTA
>JAOXNX010000033.1:1770805-1786583 GCA_028566075.1 Solidago caesia
AAAATATTAATATTTAAAAGTACCGAAATACCACCGAAATACCACCGAAAAAACCGATATTTCACATACCGGTCCTCGACCGAAACACGGAAATTTCCGCCATTAACTACTTAACTGTAGAGTAAGTACATTCAAAAAATAGATGTTCATGAGAATCATGATTGGCATTGCAAAGGGGGCAACACAACATGTTCATATTTGATCTCCTAGTTTGATTCCATTGCAGAATAACGTCTTGGGTGAGTAGTTTCCGGCGCAAAATAAGCCACATGTGGAAAGCATGTCGCGGAATACATTGTGCGTGCCCACTGTGGAAAGCATGTCGCGGAATACATTGTGCATGTCGCGGAATACCTTTGCCCACTCCACATTAGAATCCCGACTTCTAATACTATCCCAAACTGTAGAGGTAGAAAAGGGCTGCTCACAACCATCATAGCGTTTCCAAACGATTTCATCTTTCCTATCCTGAGCAGTGTCAATAGCCGAGATGTTTAAAAGATCCGGAAATCTGTCATACCAGGCATTGGGCCATAACCAATCTCCGTTAACATGTATATCAGCCACAGTAGCTTCAAGAGAAAAACCTGCTCTACTAAGCTCCCTTGGCGTCACAAAATTCCGTAATGGGCGGATGTCGTCCCACATGTCAAACCATGCCGAGGTATTTCTTCCATTACCAATTTTATGTCGGAAGCAGCCTCTAACGAGTGGCCTTTGTTGTAGGATCTTCCGCCACCCCCATGAACTATTAGGCTTTATAGGGACGTCCCAGAAACTCCTTCCTTTTAGCTTATACTCATAAACCCAATCAACCCACATAGAACTTCTTTTCGTAATGATGCCACAAATATGAGAAGTCATGAGACTTTTGTTAACATCAGCTAAGCGTCTAATGCCCAGCCCCCCCTCCGTTTTAGGAACACAAACAGCCTTCCAAGCAACTTTAGCCTTACCTTTTATCATCGGTCCCTGACACCAAAGGAAACCCCGCATTGTTTTCTCAATATCCTTCACAATCCTAGCAGGTAAGATGAATACAGAAGACCAGTAGATATGCAAAGATGACAAGACCGAAATGATCAGCTGTAGTCTACCAGCAAAAGATAGCATTTTATTTCTCCAATCTGATATACGCTTCTCCATCTTTTCCACAAGAATTTTGCAATCTCTAAATAACAATCTAGAGGAGATGAGGGGTACACCCAAATACATAATAGGCAGAATACCTTCAGCAAATGGCAAAAGGCTAAGAATTGCAGCTTTGATAGGATCCGAAACATTACAGAAGAATACAGTGCTTTTAGTGATACTTGGTACCAGACCGGACATCTGAGTGAACGACTCAAGGGAGTCACGGATGACAGTTGCAGATTGGGTATCACCTCTAACAAACAGGAACAAATCATCAGCAAAGCAAAGGTTAAGAATCCTTTGTTTTTCACATTTGTTATGGAACCTGAAGGACGAGTCAATACGAGTAGATTGTTGCAAAATCAAAGTCAAGACTTCCATGACCATGGTAAAGAGGTAAGGTGACATGGGGTCACCTTGACGAAGCCCCCTTTTACCCTTGAAATAACCATGTATATTTCCATTCACACATATAGAAAACGATGTAGTGGAAACACAAACCATAATCCAATTCACCATTTTTGGATGAAATCCAAAGCCTAACAGGGCAGCCCTAAGAAAAGACCAATCCACCGTATCATACGCTTTTTGTATATCAATCTTAAAAGCACACCGGGGAGGGCCAAGATCCTTATGATAGTTATGCATAAGCTCTTGGGTTAAGAGGATATTGTCAGATATTTTCCTACCAGGAATAAAAGCCGATTGGTTTTTATTTACCACCTCACCCAACTCATCTTTGAACCGGTTAGCAATAATTTTGCTAATACATTTATAAAGTACATTGCAGCATGCAATAGGTCTAAAATCAGTGATAGAGAATGGAGTAGTGACCTTTGGAACAAGGGCGATTATAGTGTGATTCAGTTCCTGAAGTAGCTTTCCTTTGTTGAAGAAATCCTGGACCGCAAGTGAGATATCCTTGCCAATACACAACCATGAGTGTTTGAAAAAAGCAGAAGTGAAGCCGTCTGGACCAGGGGATTTGTTTTCCCCAATAGAGAACATGGAAGCCTTGATTTCTTCATCACTAACCGATCTCACCATGTGCAAGGCTGCGATGGGATCAAGAGTTTTTGAAAACAGTTCAGGCGAAGGAGAATCTGTTGTATTACCCTCACATCCCAAAAAATGCTGATAGTGCTGGACAAAGGCTTTTGGAACAGCACCCCCTTCAAGAAAATGACCCGCTGCATCTCTAATAACATCAATACGGCTTCTATGGTTCTTGCATTTGAGGGAGTTATGGAAGTAAGACGTATTTGCATCCCCGACAGCTAACCAATCTACCTTGGACTTTTGTTTTAGAAATCTCTCCTCATCAAGTGAGGCCTCATGGAATGCACTCACAATGGCAGTTTCACGCTCCCTTAACATAGAGTTAGACGGGTCCGCATCAATTGCAAATTGTAGCTCATCCAATTTAACCCGCAGCTCATTAACGCGCTTATGTATATTTCCCTGTTGGAGCAGCAGCTTCCGAAATGGCTTTTTGAGTTCACGCATCTTTTTAACAACCCGGAACTGATTTACCCCAGCAACATTAGACTTCCAGGAATCTTGAACAGTTTTCAGAAAACCCGCCTTGTGAACTAAGAAGTTTGCAAACTTAAAAGGTTTGTGACGGGTTCTAGCAACATTAGGAAGTTTCAGCACACACGGGGAGTGGTCTGAAATCCTATAAGGCTGGAAGATGGCACAAGCGTTAGGGAACCCGTCAGTAAATTGTATATTTCCCATGATCCGATCAATTTTTTTCAGAATTCCTACCCCATTCTTCGGTTTTTGGTTCCAGGTGTAGTGGAGGCCCGAAGAGTTGATGTCAAGCATATCCAAAGTCTCCACACAATCCTTGAAATCCCGCATCCCAATGTTAACCTTAGAGGACCCCGCAAATTTATCTTCTAAGTTTAGGGACGAATTAAAGTCCCCGAGCATAACCCAAGGGCAGTCCTTTACAAAATTTTTATGGACACACAGATTTTCCCACAGCACTCTTCTGTTTTTATAGTTGTTATCAGCGTACACAAAAGAACAGAATATGCTTTTTTTATCGAGCTTAAAGAACACCTGAACATGAATTACCTGGTCAGTTTGAGTGAGGAGCATGACATCAACAATGTCTGTATTCCAACCCAGGATGATGCGGGTGCCTTTACTGCATAAACCACCATTTGAGATCCAATCCCAGTTCCTACAAATCTTTTTGCACACTTTAAATAGTTTCGAGACATCCATATGCGATTCCAAGATGGCACATAGATTCAGTTGGTTCTCTTGTACAACCTGTCGAACCTCCTTTTGTTTCAGGGGACGGTTCAATCCTCTAATGTTCCAAGAGGCTATACTACACATGGGGAACACCTAAAACAGGAGTGCTTTCCCCTATGACTGTGTGAACACCTGAAGTCATGAATTCAGCGGTTTCGTCTTCAAGTATCTCAATTTCCTCCTCCCCATCAGAATTCACTGTGTGAACAAAATTATTCGCCCCATTCTTAGGTGCTTCGTTACAACCAACAGTATCTTCATTCACAGATAATGATTCAAAGGGGTTTCTAGTCTGGATGTTAACCTGAGGAGTTTGAGGCGGGGCATTTGAACTGGTGGGAGCCTTCATGTTGTTCCGGGAACCAACAGGGATGTATTCCATTTTTGCCTTTTGCTTCTTTAGATGAAACCCTGAAACTTTTTTACTCCTCCCTTTGACCTCAGTGAACCCATCCCCCTTAGTGAACTTGTCTTTCTCAATTTCATTTGGAGCATTCCTAGTAACCGGTCTCACATTTTTTGGGCAAATGTCTGATCGATGGCCAAAAACACAACAGGTTGCACACCTAGGAGGTCGCCATTCATATTCCACCCGCATTGTTTCCTTAACAAATTGGTCACTCCCCAAAACCGGGACATCCATTGTCACTTCCTCTTTAAATCCCTTGTCTGCTGAGATTTCAATCATAGCTCTAGCATAGCCACTTCTACCCCATGAGTCTGTGCACATTGCACTAGTATACTCGTCCAGCAACTTTGGGGTACCCAATGTTGAAGCAAGCATGCTTAAACCATCGTCAGTATACGCTGCAATGGGTACATTATGTATTTTAACCCACACATTAATCTCTTTAATATCATCCTTTTTTAGCCTTGCTGTAGGGAACCAAATATTTAGAAACAGTGGGATACTACGGATAAGCCATGGACCCCCTTCCATAACACCCATCATCCCTTTCGAATCAGCAAATTTAAAGAAAAAGAATCCATCAGCATTCATCATAGTCTTCTGCAATCCAAACCTTGCCCAATTATTTTTTACATAATACTCAACTACCGGGAAGGCAAGCCTGTCCCCCAAGAAATACCCAAACAAGGTGTTACTAAATCTATCTTGGACAATACGAACCAATTCTTCAGGTAACACAACATCCACACCCTCGTGAGTAACACTAGGCTCTAGTTTTCTAAAGTTAACAGCTTTTTTAACAAAACTATTACCATGCTTAAGCTTAGCAGCATAGGAATTAGTGTTACCTGAGACAGTCTGGGATGGTACACTGTTTTTAGCATCTGAGATGGCTCCATTTGGTTGACCATTTTTTTCCCCGCCCTCCAATTCAGCGTCTACATTATTTTTAGCATCACAAGGAAGTGGTTTCCCACTATTTAGAATATTATTTGTTTCCATACCACCTATCTTGGGTGATTCACCACTCTCCTTGAATTCTCCGCTTATACCTTCCACATGGGCTGTTTCACTAGGTGGTGTTTCAGAGGTATGGGTTTGTTGGTTCTCCCACGCTGTATCTGTTTCCAAGGGGGCACTAGCATCACTTATATCCACTTGACTAGGAGTTTCAACGGTGGTATGAGACCCACCACCTAGTTTATCGTTTCCCTCATAGGTATGAGACCCATCACCGTCACCATCAGAAATCTTCTTCTCACACCCCGCAGAGTCTTTGCTGTTCCCCTTCACCCCCTTTTCATGGTTTTTTTTTTGGGCACCACGAGTAGGTATGTGGTGGTTAGAAGCAGTCGCTGAAGTCTTTCTAGTCTTCATACTCTCTATAGCTCTTTAACAAATAATATGAACAAGTAATACCAGAAACCAAGGAACAACTAAGTATAATAAGATAAAAGAAGCAGAACCCTAACCCTAGCCGCACTAATCAGAAAAATCAGAACTTTGAAGCAAAGAGACCAAACTTTAACCAAATTCATAGCTGAAATCCATCTAGTGGAAGATGGAAATCAAACATAAACCGACGTTAACGGAATGGAACTAAGCAAACAATGTCAGGGGGGCCATAAGGCAACATGATCATGGATTCAGGTCACAATGTTGGTAATCAGAGTGGTAGGATCTATGTGAACCATCAACAAAGTCCAGTGAGGGAGACTTTAGAAGGAAGGTTCGGTAGCAAACTTTCACCAACCATTTTTTTTTTTTTTGTGGTTCATCTTTTATGCTTTAGTCCTTGTAAAGAACATATAGTTTTTGTAATTCATCCCTACTGAAGAAAATTGCACAAAGTGTTGAGCAAATACTTGGTGAAGTGAATATGTTATTTTAAATGAAATGGATGAATCAATGAAGCGACACTGAGCCAAAAGTACACTAATTTATACACGGCCAATCTCCATAATGTTTTTTTTTTAGTAAAACAAATAAATCATGTTTAGACATTTAAAGAAAAAGCCTTCTAATTTGCTAAGTTCATTTAGCAAGTAATGTGCTTACTAACCCACTCATCATTTAGACACCACCAAACCATTTTATTATAAAGATTCATCAAATACCACTACATAAAAAAAGAAGTAACCACATCCATGGCACTTAATCATCATGATGATGTAAAGTAAAATACCAGAAACAACTGGTTTACTTCTTCTGGTCCAAGAGGCGTTCCCCATCTGTCAACTCCATGGTTAGAATTTTAATAAAACAGGAATTCTTCTTCCTCATCAAGTTCACGAAGATATTTTTCTTCAAACAAGGAGGCACTTCTATGAATTCGTCGAGAAACAAAAAAAGTAAGTATGATCGGAGGATATATAAAGAAAAATTAGAATTAGACATGAAAATAAAAACTGAAAGAAAGAAAAAAAGAAAGAATACTCACTGTTTACTTAAAATGAAATGTGCTATTATCCATTGCCGTCTACAATAATAATATATCAAATCGTAAGGATAACACAATGGTTTTATATGTAATGTAAGTAATTAAACCAAGGGTGATCATCCGTACACCACCAATTTCTAACCGCACATTTAAGTACAACAACTTAAAGCATGTTTCGCGGTGTACGGCTAAAAACCGGTGGTGTACGGATCACTGCCCTTAAACTAAGGCGTAACCATAACAATTAGCAAAAGAGTAGTAGAGTAATAGTAAAAAGTGTGAGAGAAAACGAGGACAAAGAGAATGAGGAGGAAAAAACAGACTGGGAGTTCGTCAGGAGAAGGAAAGAGCAAAAAGGTAACAGAGGAGAAGGAAGTATTCCTAACATGGTTAAGTTCTATGTGTCTAACATCCCCGAAGGATGTAGACCATGGGAACTGGCAGCTGCCTTAAAAGACTACGGAGATTTTGGAGGGGTTTACATTGCTAGAAAGAGGAACAAAGAAGGCCTGCGATTTGGGTTTGCCAGCTTCAAAGGAGTGAAAGATGTTAAGGAGATGGAACAAAGGATAAGTAAGATAAAACTGGGGGGCATGGTGCTGCAGATTAATGTGGCTAGATTTGCCATTGAAAACACAAAGGCAGATGGTAGTAAGCAGTCCAGGCCGCTCGAAAAGTCTCATAAGTTTCATGGTCATCATCAAGGGTCCGGGGGAAATTTTAAGGGTGGGCTATCTTTTAGAGATGCGGTGGTCGGGGAGAAAAAGTTTGAGGCAAAGGAAAATGTAATGGTTATAGATTCCTCCATTGGAGAGGTATCAAGCGAACAACACTCGACTTTAATCTGCAACTGTGTCAGTCTCTCTTCGCTTATCAACCTTAAAGAGGCCATGGTTAGCTCGGGTTTTTCTGGGTTCGAGCTCTGTTATTTGGGCGGTCTCTGTAGCAGGATACGTTTCAACTGTGAAGATACAGCGAAGAACTTCTTAGATAGGAAGGAGCTATGGAGGGAATGGTTTTCCAAATTAGAGTACTGGACGGGACAATCTTTAGCTTATGAACGTATCGCATGGGTCAAAATCCTGGGAGTGCCTCTCCACCTTGTTTCTCCAAACATTTACAACAGCATCGGGAAAAGGTACGGTAAACTGGTTCAAGAGGCAGAGGATACAACCGGTGCTACGGATTTGTCAATTGGTAGGCTAGGTATTCTAGTCGGGGATGGAAAACCCATTGATGATACTGTCACGCTCAAATGGAGGGATAAAAGGTTTAAAGTTTGGATCTTGGAGGTACGCGGAGACTGGTTCCCGAATTACTCACACACAAGGGATAGGTCCGGTAAGTTCTCACCGGAAAGCTCGCCGAAGTCGGTTAACAGGAACAGTCAGAATTCTGATAGTGGCGTGCCAAAGAGAATCGGTCTAGGAGGAAACAAAAGGTATGTCGGGGACAAGGTTAGTGTTTCTCTTGGGAACATACTCGCGCATGCGGAAAATGCAACTCTTCCCATGCACAAAAACGGCCATATGTCTGGGAATGTTAAAGGTGGGGACCACAATGAAGCAGGAGTGTCGGGTTATTTGAATTTAACCCCAACCAAAGAATTTAAAAAAGCCAAGAAAGTGGGAAAATCCCAGCCCAAAAATAAGGAACAGGTATTTAATAGGTTGTGGGCTAAGAATGTGTCCAATGGGCTTGACAGGCCCAACAAAAGAAAAAAAAATGGACTCCGACTCGGACCCTTTCGAGATCGACAAGGTTATTGCTAATATGGATAAAATTACTAAGGATATTTCCAATCCCCTTATTGAAGAAACAGATAAGGGTATGAAAGCTGTCAACGAAGTCGACCTGAATTCTAATCATTGTTCCAGAGGATCTCGAGCCGTTGGGGATTACGGAAACGGTCAAAAGGAAGACTTAATTATGGAAGAGCAGCCTCCTACCATCGATTCTGGTCCGGTGGTTCCTCTCAACGAATCAGAGAATTGCCCAATCTTAAACACAATCAAGCTTGGTAAAGAAATTGAGGTCGACTTATCGGAGGAGACCGTCTTAATCAGAGACGTGTTGGCTAAAGAAGGTATGAACCCAGTCCATCAATGAATATGCTTTCTATAAATATTAGAGGTATGGGCGGGGAAGGGAAGGCTGGTTGGATTAAGGGTATAAGGAGTAGGGAGAAGGTAGTGTTTTTGGCACTTCAGGAAACTCAGTGCTCGAGTATCTCAGAAAACTTGGTGAAGAATTATTGAGGGGGGGTACAAATTTTTTATGGGATCAGGTGGCACCTGTTGGTCGCTCGGGAGGTACTCTTTGTGTTTGGGATCCCTTGTTTCTCAAGCAAACAGGATGTATAAAGGATGATAACTTTTTGGCAATCATAGGAAAAATAAAAGGCTATGCGGATAATGTGATCATCATTAATGTGTATGCACCACAAAGTCTGAAAGAAAAAAGGGAGCTATGGGTCAGAATAACATCTGTTCTCAGCGATTTTGATGGTCTTCGAATGGTTATAGGTGATTTCAATTCGGTCAGATTTCCGGAAGACCGAAAAGGGTCCAAATTCAATGCGGGCTGCGCTAGAATGTTTAATCACTTCATTTTTGAGTCTGACCTCTACGAATACACTATGAAAGGTAGCAGGTTCACTTTTACTACTGATAACGGGAGAGGGTCTAAATGTAGCAAAATAGATAGATTTTTGGTCGGAAAAGAGGTGATGGATAGATGGCCTGAGGCGTGTCTTAGAACGCTCCCTAAACTCCTGTCCGATCATAACCCGATACTATGGTCGGTGAAAGATCTTAATTATGGTCCCAAACCGTTTCGATTTCTGAACTCTTGGTTAGATAGAAATGATTTCGAGCCTTTGATAGTTGATTCGATGAAGTCATTCTGTAGTACTGGACCTGCTGATGTATCGTTATCAAGGAAGTTAAAACATTTAAAGAAGGACATTGGTAAATGGAGGAATGAAATGTGTGATAAAGAAAAAGACGAACTTGATAAATGCAAATCGGAAATGGAGGAGCTGGAGGTAATAATGGAAGAAAGAGATCTAAACGAAGATGAATCCTGGATTAGATTAGAATGCAAAAAGAGGATGGAGGAGATCGACAGTCACAAAAGAAAAGATCTGAAGCAAAGATCCAGGATCAAGTGGGCAGTTGATGGTGATGAGAATTCAAGCTTCTTCCATGGTATGATAAATAATAGAAAAGCCTCCAATACGATCCCCGGTCTCCTTATCGACAATGTTTGGGTGGATAAACCCAAGCTAGTCAAAAAAGCAGTGTTCGACTTCTTCAAAACCAAATTCCAGGAAGATGTCAAAAAGCGACCAACTTTAAGTTCCTGGTCAGGCTCAAAACTCAATAGTATGGAGGCTGACAACCTGGTCTAGGATTTCTCTGTGGAGGAAATAAAGAAAGCAGCCTTCCAATGAGGGGACGACAAAGCCCCCGGTCCGGACGGATTCACCATGAAGTTCATAAAGCAGTTTTGGAGTCACTTCGAGGACGACTTCGTTAAGCTGTTTAGAGAGTTTCACAAAACAGGGAAAATAAATTGGGGTTGTAGTTCGGCATTCATAGCTCTCATACCCAAAGTTAAAGATCCCGTTTCCTTAAACGAGTACAGGCCAATCACATTGGTTGGGGTAATTAACAAAGTCATTTCTAAAGCCCTTGCAAACAGGTTGAAGCTTGTGGTGGGGTCGGTAATCTCGAATAACCAGTCCGCCCTTCTCAGCGACAGATTTATTATGGATGGAGCTTTGATACTTAACGAGCTGATCACGTGGGTAAGAAAGAAAGAAAAAAAGGCATTCATATTCAAAGTTGATTTCGCAAAAGCTTACGACAACGTGAACTGGGGCTTTCTGGATTCTATTATGAAGCATATGGGTTTCCCGGGGAAATGGTGTGAATGGATAGGGGGTGTTCTATCCTCGGCTCGTGCGTCTGTAATGGTTAATGGGTCTCCAACCTTTGAGTTCAACTGCTCAAAGGGTTTGAGACAAGGTGATCCGGTCTCCCCGTTTCTATTTCTCATTGTTATGGAAGCATTAACAGTTTTGATCAACAATGCCTGTTCTAATAACCGCATTAGAGGAATTGAGTTGGGAAGGAACGGACCTGTCATTTCCCACCTAATGTATGCAGACGATTGTATACTAGTCGGCGAATGGGATGAATCAAATGTAACAAATGTGGCAGCGGTCCTCAAGATATTCTACATGTGTTCAGGATTAATGATTAATATGAACAAATCTACCCTGATGGGTGTTGGGGTCGAAGAGGACGAGGTTGGAGAAATGGCGAATGCAATAAAATGTAGGACTGGGGAAACGCCATTCTTTTATCTCGGGATATGGGTCGGGGCAAATATGAATCGTGTGGTGAATTGGAACTTCATATTCGACATATTCGAAGCCCGACTATCTAGGTGGAAAGGCAATAATTTATCCATTGGCGGGAGAGTTACACTGATTAAGGCAGTCCTGGAAAGTTTACCAACCTACTATCTCTCCCTCTTCAAAGCTCCGGGAAAGGTCATCGACGGGCTCGAAGCGATCATGAGGCGTTTCCTTTGGGGAGGCTCAGAATTGGTTAAAAAAATAAATTGGGTGGCGTGGGATAAAATCACTACTCCAATCAGTAAGGGAGGCCTGGGACTTTCTAAGCTAAGGGACTCGAACGTCGCACTGTTATCCAAGTAGCTATGGAGATTCAAGAATGACACCAAGAGCTTATGGAGGTCAGTAATTTGCGCCATTCACAACCCACGAAAAGGTTGGTCTACTCTCCCCTATAATAAAGGTTACCCGGGGGTTTGGACCGCTATTGCAAAAACCACTGAAGCGGTGAACATTATGGGAAAAAGGTTGGGGCTAGCCCTCAAGGCTACAGTGGGGAATGGTATGTCCACTCGGTTTTGGTTTGATGTGTGGGTAAACAGCGACCCTCTTAAAGATCAATTCCCGGCTCTCTTCAAATTGGAAAAGGAAAAAAGATGCATGATTAGTGACCGTTTCTGCAGACTAAATGGGGCATTCGCAGGTAAGTGGAAGTGGGGTAGAAAGTTTGTTACTGACAGTGAGTTATCTGAATGGGTGGAGCTGTCCAGCTTATTGAACAAAGTTAAGATGTCGATCGAGGAGGACAAGTGGTCATGGATAGGAGGGCATAACAAAGAGCTCACAGTGGGTCTGGTCAAAAAATTTCTGCTGAACAACAGGACGTCCTCCAGCAATGTTGGATACAAATGGGTCAAATGGCTTCCTATAAAATGCAACATATTCATGTGGAGGGCAACACTCGACAGAATTCCTACATTGGCGGCACTTCAAACTAGAAATTGCGGTCCGAGTAATGCTAACTGTATTTTCTGTCAGGTTGGAGTGGAAACGACTGATCACCTTTTCAGTGGCTGCGAACTCGCCATTTCTGTTTGGGAGGAGGTTTGCAAATGGGTCATGGTTCCTACTTTTTTTGCTTTTGAATTTAAAGATTTAGTTCACATGCACGAACATGTGGGTTTGGACGGGAGGAAGAAAGAGGTATTTAAAGGCATTGTATCGATAGTGTGTTGGCTCCTTTGGAAAGCTAGAAACGAGTATAGATTCAAGAGTTACAAAGCGAAGAGGGACGAGATCATTAATGGGGCTAAGACTATGGGTTTTTTATGGTATAAACATAGAAATAGAAAAGGTAGCATTACATGGAAAGATTGGTGTAACTTCGAAATTATGTAACATTTTTGTATACCGGTTTCCCACCCGCCATTTTGGGGGTGTAGTGTGAATAATAGTGAATTTTCAAAAAAAAATTTATTATTCTCTTATAAAACATTTATCCTTCTTCCTTTTCCTTTCTTTTTTTTAAAGATTAAGATTTTAATTACTTATAATACTCCTATTAATTTATTTGTTATACTTCCATTTTTTATTTAGTCAAACTTCTCTTATACAATTACCTTATTTAATTATCAATTTAATTTATTATAACGTATATTTTAAAATTCTTAATTATGAAAAGCAATATTACAATTTTTTTAATTTATCAGAACATTATCTTCTATACTATTACACCACTTAATTGAACACCACCAACAAAAAATATTTATTTCTGCTGTTTTACACGGATACTACGATGGTTCATGTGTATGTTTGTGTCTCAAGTAGTTCTTGTCGTTGTCATTAATTGTTCAAAGGATCTAAATTTTAAATATATTAGTATTATGTAAATTATTATTTGTTATAACAGTATTTGAGGTGTGGAAGAGAAATAACAACAGTGTATTTGGAAATTGGACCACCTTAAACTTTGTTGTTTTTCTGTTATCTACATATATATCTCACATATTTTGTGACTGTTGGTTATATTTAATGATCATTTATAAAAAAGCAAACAACATGTGGCTGTAGTTTAGTGGTAAGAATTCCACGTTGTGGCCGTGGAGACCTGGGCTCGAATCCCAGCAGCCACATATTTTTCTTTTTTTTTTAAATAAAAAAATTCTAACAATGATTTATTTCATATATGGGTCATCTAGGATTCTAGGGCCTTGGCATTATCCGTTTTATTTCACCCTACTCATTTCTAGTATTTTTTTTGGTTATCAAATACACGTACATACTCTTTTTTTTTTTTTTTAACGGCTAAACGTTGTATCAATTTTACTCTTATTTTTAAACTACCTAAAATAATTTTAACTACACCTACGCCAGAGATTGAACCACAGATTTCAGCACGAGTCTTTACCAAGTGGGCTAACCCACATTGGCAAATACACGTATTGCTTAGTTTGTAATTAAATTATAATGAGTAGAAAGTTATTCAATGATTAATTAATCGTTACAATATTATTGTTACGCGGTATACTAACGAAACTCGTAGAATCAAGATAAGTACTAACACGTACAAAGAAGGTAGACTAACAATAATAACAAGTTTAGAACCATGTTTAGAACATAATACATATATATGCTATATCGTAACAACTAACAATAATAACAAGTTTATTTAAGAAAATTAACGTTTAATCTTCATATAAAAATGAGTAAATTAGTCTTTAAAATTAAACAACTTATCACTTGTAATTTGTATTATTCTAATGAGATTTTGGGGTGCCAAACTATCACCAAAAAGGTAAGAACATTGGCCATAGGTAGCCTCAAATTATGTTGGTCAATTATATATATATATATATATATATATATATATATCTATATATCGAGGCCCTCAGTATAATATATATAATAGACGGTGATCCGTATACCCCTAGTTTTTAGCCGTACATCATCAAATATATATATGTTTTAAGGTGTCGTACTGTACAACACCTTAAAGCATATGTAGTGGTGAATGGCTAAAACCTGGTTGTGTACGGATCATTGCCCATATATAATTGACCAACATAATTTAAGGTTCTTTATGAGACTAGCTAGTTTGTAAGAATTATCACACCATGTTCAAACTTAATTAGTATAGCAGGAGTACGTATGTATATATATATCGGTGATAATTTATACAAAAAAAAAAAAAAGACTTGAGTGGTAACACACTAGCTAACAGATAACATATCTATCAGAAAGAGTAGCTTTTGGTGGATTTGGGAGAATCAGCTACTTTGAGAGTTTCCTCGATAAGTTTGCGTGCTTTCTTACTTCGTATTTCGACTCGCATGCTTTCGCTCTTTTCGATCTTGTCATAGCTATGCCAAGAGCTCTCATCATCAATAACCGGCTTCTTCATCTTGAAAGAGCTTAGCTTTGTCTTCAGTGTTGCCATCAACTTCCCAAAAACCATGTTTATTGATTCACAAAATACCCCTTTGGAAAAGAGGAAAAGAAAAAGAGATGGCCATAAACATACATGCTTATTCAAAATTAAGAAGAAAAAACACAAAATTAAAGTGTTAAGATGACAAAGATAGAAAGAAGAAGGGTTAAAGAGTAAGTACCTGAGGAGAATGGAGATGGTAACTGTGTGTGTGTGTGTGTTTTCTTTGTTTGAGGAAGAGGGATGAACAAGGATAATGTATGGATGTCACAGAGAACGTATTAAAGATAGATAGTCCATGCATTTGTTGAGAGTTGACTTTGACTTTTAGTTGAAAAGTTGTATTAGCAAGTAAGTAGCAACTCTTTGTTTAATACAAGAAAATAAAAATAAAAAATAAAAATTGAACACATGTTTTTGAAATAGCTTAATCATTGTAAATCTGATTTTCTAGTTCAAACTCCAAAATATAAGTAAACAAAACAAAATCATTTTTAGTATTAGCTAGGTTGAAATTTATTTTTTAGTAACTGACAAGGAATCTCTTAATTTTGTGTACCTTGACACTCACTTTGTAATGGGTATCATGTTGCTTCAACACTTCAATCCAACACTCACGGACCAATATAATGCCCAATCCAAAGATTGAACCCGCGTCACTATATTTTTGAAGAGGTTTCATTGTAGTTGGCCTTAGACGTCATAAATGGTAGACACTAGGTCGAATATTTTGTGTCCATATATTCACGTCTCTTTTACATATTATTATTAAAAGGTAACTAAATGTGGAATTTTAATTCGGTACTTAATAGCTATACATCTATAATACGTTATAAAAATTTTAAATTTTTGTTTAAATATAAGTTAAGATGAAAAAAAAGATTATTATATCTTTTCAATTTGAATTATAGTTTTGACAAACATTTATTACAAATTAAATAATAGAAAAAGTCAAACAAAAAATTTAAAAATTGTTATTTATAGCTTTATAATTGATTCTAATTAATGATATACACAATTTCATAACTTATATATTATATTCTTTGTATTTTTAATACCTTAAAATTTAAAATCAAATTATCATAAAAGCAAAATACATAATCTCTTATCTAAGGTCTAAACTATATAACAATATAATGATTTATAGTTTTCTACCACAATATCAATCTTAAGATTTGAAAAATCTAACTATCATGCATTATATGTTTTTCTCAATTCTCAATAATTATTTTTTATGACTTTAAAATATTCATTCCGCTGCAATATGCAGGCATCATATTACTAATTATGTTCGAAGAATTCTAACAACCACAAAAAGATCATCAATTATAATGATTCCATTCATTGTATCAAGTGAAATAATATAAAACAAAACGCAAAACATTCCAAAACAACAATGAATAAATACAAAAACTATACATCAATTGTAACAAAAGAAACGTGTATACTTATGTCATCTAATCTAATTTCCTTTCCAGAATGGAACTCCAACACTCCATTAGTTTAATCGTAAAATGTTAGGTATTATTATTTGTTTTTATTATGTTTTTTCTTTCAAATTAACTATCATCGTATTATTTTATATCGTTTCATAATGTTTATATTAGGGCTGAGCATGGGTCGGCTCGGTTCGGTTTTGACCTAAAACCGAACCGAAAACCGATTAATTCGGTTTTTCATATTTTGAAACCGTTGGATTCGGTTTTGGTTCGGTTCGGTTTGGTCGGTTTT
>JAOXNX010000033.1:1837454-1850631 GCA_028566075.1 Solidago caesia
CAATATTTACAGGAGAAACAAAGCGCTTATTGCCGAATTAGGTGTACCACGTCCGGGGACTAAAGATCTATACTTTCCAACTCAATACTCGCAGTCCTTTATCATTCAATGCATCGCTTGTCTATGGAAACAACGGTATTCGTACTGGCGAAACCCGCCATACACAGCCGTTCGCTTTGTCTTCACCACCGTCATTGGGGTCATTTTTGGTACAATATCTTGGGATCTTGGTGGTAAAAAGTAGGTATCGTTGTATTGTATATACTCAATAACACGGGATTTCAAATTTCGTTATTCTGAATTTCTGATGTTTTAATTATGTTCAGGTCAACCACACAAGATTTGGTAAACGCAATGGGTTCTATGTATACTGCGGTACTTTTCTTGGGAGTCCAATACGCATCATCAGTCCAGCCGGTTGTTGATATTGAACGAACGGTGTTTTACAGAGAAAGAGCTGCCGGGATGTACTCTGCTTTGCCTTATGCTTTTGCTCAGGTAGGCTCATAAGTTGGTGTAACTGTAAATTTGGAATAGGGCCAGAACCTTCTCTGGGTAAGCGTCAAAGCTGATAGTTTTTATGGTACAAGTCAAAATGTGATGATTCGGGTCAGGTTGACCAGAAATCCTTTCATCCCCTTTTCTAGTATAAAAATTTAACTATTCATAGCGTGAATATATAATCTGTTACCTTTCTATGGACACATGATCAGCCCATTTGACCCGTTTCCATTTTAGTTAATATTTTGAGTTTACTCATTTGACCGGTTAACATATAAAATATAACCTGAATAGATGACCTTTTTTTGTTTTTCTTCCAGGTTTTGGTTGAAATCCCATATATAGTAGGACAAACAGTAGTATACAGTGTGATAGTGTACTCTATGATCGGATTTGAATGGACTGTTGCTAAATTTTGCTGGTATTTGTACTTCCAACTCTGTTGTTTCCTCTACATGACCTACTACGGTATGATGACCGTTGCCGTCACCCCAAACGCAACCATTGCCGCCATCATTGCTGCTTCATTCTATGGAATCTTCAATCTCTTTTCTGGGTTCATCATTCCACGACCCGTAAGTTTTATCTCAGTATCACTTTTTAGTTTTTACTACTTAATGATTTCATCATTTTGAAATCTTCTTACGTTATAAAAAACAGGCTATTCCTGTCTGGTGGAGATGGTACTACTGGGGAAATCCTTTGGCATGGACTATTTACGGCATGGTTGCTTCACAGTTTGGTGACTATGATGATGTACTTTCAAACGGTGAAACTGTTAAAGGTTACTTGGACCGATACTTTGGTTTCAAGGATAGTTTTCTTTGGCCTATTGCTGGAGTGCACATTGGATTGGTCTTATTCTTCGCGTTCATCTTTGCTTACTGCATCCGATCCTTTAATTTCCAGAAGAGATAGTTTTGTTCTATAAATTTGGCGGATAAAAACTACATTTATTTGTAACCCACTTGTAGTAAACTTATGATTTTGTAATTGTAATGAATAATAAAGATTAAATATTCTTGTTCCCAAAACACAGTTTGTTGGTGAATGGTGGTGTTGGCATGTTGTTTCACTCCGATACACAATCGGGCTGGAGCTTGATCATGCTAAAGTAAAGGGATTGGCCTCTATTCTAGTCTGTTTTCGATCTGTTTCGTTATTTATTTTCTAGGTGTAATTCAAAATGACTCTGAGTTGCGACCATCAGGAAACAATATACATATTGTGTAACGGTTTGTTTGATAAAGATTACCACCACCAAGATGATTCAGTGGTAGTCTCTCTTTCCAGTCTTTATTCTTCTTGCATTCTTCGTATTTTTCTGGTCTAATAGATCATCTTCATCTTGTAGTTATAGCATTGACAGGATCGCCTTGAGGGTTGTAGTAAGGCTTATTGTACGAGTCCTATTATATCTTTACAATCTCTCAAGCTCGCAAACTTGAATAGCCCAAAATTCATGAAACATCTTTTTATTTTATTATTCATTAACTACGCCCAAACATGAGTTCTGTCGGACCTGAAATTCATTGAAGAAATAAATAGTCGACCGTTTACCTTTTCTGTAAAAAAAAAAAACAAAAAAGCGGCCACTTGTCACTGATTTCCTTCACCACCCTTTGTATGCTTACTGAAATTCTTCTGTCTTGCCTCATTGCATGCCTTGAGGTTTTGAACTTCTGCAAACACATAATGTAACCCAGTTAGAATTGGTTCATATTGTTATATAGGAGGTCATAAACACTATAGGCGTTTGATCATTAAATAAAATCTTATATAATTATTTAAATGCCATTTCAAAAACATATACTGTGATGCAAAAAATAAGGGGTGGGTCCAAAATACAAGTTGTGACTTTCAATTCATGTTTTACAAGATAATAAATGTTTGGAATATTGTTAACGAAGCGCTTATGGATTACTAAGATACCTTTCTGACAAGCCTTCCAATCTCTATTAGAAGTAACAAGACAGTCCTGCAAGATAAACAACATGATATTACTTACATTAATTATGTTTTGCATTAGTATTATGTCTAGTAATTAGTAGATGAAAAGATCACACTTATTGTTGGGGTAGCAACCAAATAACCTGTAATAATAAATAGAGAGAAGAACATTGTTGGAGCTGCTTCACGTTGTCATCATCCTCATCTGCATCACTACTATGGCGAACTACCACCGGTGTTTTGTTCCCTCCTTGTGGGTTCATCACTTTGATTTCTCTTTAGATCAGACCTAAGAAAGGAAATCGAACTCTTGTAATGAAACTAACAAAGTGTTGATACAGAGACTAATACAGCATATAAGTTATAATGAAAAGGTGTATTTTATCTCTACAAACAAAGCAACAGACATTTGAAAAGTGTACATTATTTAATAAATAAATGGAAGAAAATGAGATTGATAAATATATAGGAAGGAAGGGAATTAATAAACAGATGGAAGATCCAGCTTGATCCTGAAAATAAATTAGGTTGTCGTAGACCAAAACAATATCCCCTTTCTGCACCACATACAAAACCACCACTACTATTTTTCTTCTACTTCCTTGATTATCGACAGTTTTGTTGCTTTGAAATCAACAACCTCTAGCAATGATTTTCTAATATTAGACTTCTTACTACCTTCATCGTCTGTTGTAGTATTAAAAGTAGAATAACACCCATAACCACCAAACCTCCTAAACTAGATATTGGTAAGGAGAAGAAATACCTAAATTTATCATCTTGATTTCTGACATTTCTACTTAATTAGATGATGTCCACAGATCCGACCAAATAACGACTTCATGATTTCTAGCCCTAGAAATCTTCTGCTCCAATCATCTGTCTTCTTATCGATTATTCGTAAGGAGAAGAAATACCTGAATTTATCATTCTGATTACTGACATTTCTACTTAATTTCTCTGCTACAAGTAATTTGTATCGTATATGCCATGAAGGGTGAACTTATCCATAGGCATGTATCACAGTTTTAAAGATCACAAGAGACTAGCTTCGAAACCTAATGAAAATGCTAGTAATTTCTAAGGTCACAATCTGAACCTGGTGATCTGATATTTGAACAACTCTCCGAGTGCTGAAGCCAAGACCTCCACGGTATAGTGAAGCAAATGTATGGCAATAACAAGGCTACAAGACTCACATTTAAGACATAAATTCAAAATACATGTCATATGTGTCGTTGAAATCATCAACTAACAAACATCCAACTCAACAGAAGCATCCGAGAAATAACAACACTAGTACTTGAAAGAAAAATAAAAAAAGTTAACATACTTGCTAATGGAAAGGTAAACAATTATTAATTTCTTTACAAGTTGGAAAACTTGAATATCCCAAAACTCATGAAACAGCTTTTTGTAGTATTCATTAACGACACCCAAACACGAGTTCTGTCGGATGTGAAATCGATAAACAACTTTTTCGATTATTATACAATCTTTTTCAAGCCATCTATGTTGATATTCTGACAATTTTGAACCAATTTTACATTTCAAACTACACATTGGCAACAAGGTGAAAAATTGCAAGTAAGTTCTAATCTTATTTTACAAATTTAGGAGATAAACAACTTTTTCGACTAATATACAATCGAAAATCGGCAATGCACAGCACATGTAAACCCACTGAAGACAACGCTTACAAAATAAAAACTGAACAGCAACATGACCATTTATACATCTAATAACAACCAAATTATACATATAAAAATTTATAAAATTCAAAAAAAAAAAAGTTAGTTAAGAAAACTAACCCACCCTAGGTTCTTGATTTTCCATCAAGTATGAGTTTTTATGTTGCAGCCGTGGGTGGTGTGGTGGTGGTGGTGGTGGTGGTGATGCAACCGTGAATGGGCGGGTGGTGATGGTTGCCACCGTGGGTAGGGTGGAAATAGGATATGGGTGGCGTTGGGATGGTGGTTGCTGCTGTCGATGATGGAGAGAAGGTGGGGTGTGGTGATTGTCGCTGAAAGCGGAGGAGGAGGAAAGTGGTTGCGATTTAGGTGGAGAAGGGATCTACATTGCTAGTTAGGGTTAAGAATGGCCGGGTCGGGTTTCCTTTACGATTTTCTATTTACATAATGCGATTTATGGTTTTTTTTTTTTTTGCAATTTTAGGTTTATTTATTACGATTTTAGATATTTTATTGCGATTATGGTTTTTTTTTTCATTACGACTTATGGTTTCATATTGTGATTTTGGGTTTTTTTATTGCTATTGGGTTTTTTTTTTTGCGATTTATGATTTCATATTGCGATTTTTATTATCTTATTAGATTTTGTTTTTTCATTACGATTTTCACTTTCTTATTGCTATTTTGATTGGTATTTTGTGGAAATCCAAAAAAATTTTACTAAAATTATTATATATATTAATTAGCACTTTCTTATTCCTTAAAATAGTAATCTTTTTTTTCCAGCACTTTTACCCTCGAACTTTCTATTTTTATCCTACATAAAAGTTTTCATTTTCTTTGCATTTTTAGCCTCAAAGTTTTTTCCTTTTTATTTTTACTCCCCATGAAAGTTTTCATTTTCATTTTGTTTTTGCACCAAACTTTTGGGTTCTCTTGTTTTGATTAAAAAACTTTCACACATATATGGTTTTACCTTTGAGGATTTTTTTTTATAGTTTTTTTGCTTTTCTTTCTCACCCACCAAGTAATACAAATACATTTATGTCAAATTTTCGAGCCCAAATAAAAAATTTTAAAAAAATAACCACAAAAGATGCAGCAATAATAAAAAAAAATGTATAACAACAATAAGAATTATAAGAAAGTATAAAAACATATAACAAAACAATAACTATATTCACGCATATAATGACACTCCGACGATGGTGATGAAATATAGTGTCTTGCTATAAATGTTACACAAACGTAAGACTTAACAATATATGTACTAATTGAAACATGCTAAGGAACCTGTTAAGACACAATAAGACCTGTTAACAGGTCTCTTACCAGGTTTCTTATCGTGTATTAACAGGTTTCGTGTCTTTAACAGGTTCATTAGCAGGTTCCTTAACAGGTTCGCTGGTTTAAATTTAGGATTTTTGTTAACAGGTCGATCTCTTACCAGGTTTCTTATTGTGTAACCTGTTAAATATCGTATCGTGTTTGTGTTTGGAAAAACTGACACAATTAGTTATGTCGTGTTCGCGTTTGACCTTAACAGGTTCGTGTCTTATCGTGTTAGACACGATATGCCAGATCTATGTTTGACACACATTAAACATACCTTTTTATTAATTAATAGGACACTTTCATTACAATTTAAGATTAAGCTTTAATTACATTTATCATCTAATTTACATGAAAACAAAATCCCTTCAAACCATTCATATAAAAAAAAAAAAAACCAATACATAATTTATTTATTTTTTTCTAAAGTATTTCTACAAGAAGTCAACAAAAGTCAAACAAAAAGGGCATGACAACCTATAAATTCGTTGGGAGAAAACGAATAACAAACGAAACACACAACAATGTCGAATTAGGGGAAGCCTATCTAGGGTTTTCTTTCATGTTGTTTCCTTTTTTTTTTTCCACATTAATTAACTCTCTGATCATTCTTTTGATCACATAATTATAATAATAATAATAATCATCATGGATAATTACCAGTTAAGTTATAAGCGTCAGAAACTAAACGATTTCGACGCTATTTTGGAACCCCCTGATGATACTAATGTTCATCACTACATCACTAACTTGTACGTTACTACTTTTTTTTTTTTTTTTGTTAATCTTTCACCGTCACTGAGCCTGTCGTTTTATGCTCAAACACTGTATACGTATGTATGTAATATTGTAATGTAACTAGGGCACATGTTTATTTTCGCCATATTGTACGTGTGTGTTATGACTTGTGATCATATATATATGTATATATGCATGCATACACCAGGGTGTGTTTTAAGTTTTTATGATCGAGGCCTAAAACGAAATTTTAAAATGTGGGTCTTTTCGATTAATAAAATTTACGCGAAACTCATTTATTTACTCATTTGTATACAATGTGACCTTAGGCCTAACGTCATAGTTTTAGCAGCTTTACTCTTAACTCATGTACTTAATTTCCGCAAATATTATTGACATACATAAATGTGTATATATATGTTGGCCCATATGAATGTGTGTGGAAAAGTAGGAACTTGGCTACTTGTAGATATATCCCATCATGTCTAGTTTTAAACTGCACGGATCTTGCGCGTCACAAAGGTAAAAAGGGTCGAAGTGTAAATAGTTTTTGTAAGAAAGATTGCTTACGACTGCAAAGAATATGGATGCAGTTAAACTGATAATTGTTTAGCTCATTGTAAGTGATTATTACTTGCTTAATGATAAAATTTGATCAAAAATCTTGACATTATCAAAAGTGTTCAATATCAATTGATCACTTTCAAGACTCGTATTCAAACATTTTTGAAGTTATAATTTGCGTGAAACTGTCGTACTATGTTAGTTTTAAGTCAAACTGACAGTGAAACTTCTTATGCAGTTCCAACATGATTGTGAATAAACCTGAAGAACAATGGACATCTCTTCTTAATCGCCTGAACAACCCAATCCCAACTTCAGATCCCAACTCATATTCAAACAACGGACTCCCTGCTTCGTTTGAATTTCCAAAAGTGAGAATGACCGCCTTCTGTTTTGTATGATTTTTGAGTTGGAGACTTCGTCTATATTTCCTTTTTGGTGTTTTTTTAATAGTATTAACTTGTATATCTTGAACTTTCTATAGGAGTCAACAAAACAGAATGTACATGGAATGCAAAACTTACATCAGCAGCAGATGTGGAATGCTAATTATAATCCCATATCTTTGCGTTCTGATAACTTTAACTCATCTGTGAATATGGGTTATAGTGGCTACAGTTCTGGTTCTGTCAACGTATCCAATTCTCCTTATTTTGGAAGTATGTTATTCTCTGTAAATTATGTTGGCTGTAAATTAAATTATCTGTACGCATTTTAAATGTGCATAATCAATTTTTACAGGACCTTCAATCAAGAATGTTACTGGCACATATGTTTCCCGTGATAGGATGAATTTGATTAGTCCATCGAATGTTAAGCCGTCCGGGATATCTGATATTGACACTTTTGGTCGTAAAATAGTGCAACCTGTCAGCATTATGGACTTTAGTAGTAACTCATCAGCTGAAAACCTTTTTCAGCAGCAACATCTTCATCAAGGTATGTTTATGGTTTTTTACAATATAATTATCTTTATAGTGTGATGTTATAATACCATTTATGTATCTGACCTTGTATTTTATTTCTATAAATTTGTTTCTACTAGGTCAATACTGCAGCCCTATTGGTGAGAAACAGATTGCATACAACATGGGTCCAACAGCGATGAATAATCTACAATCTACCTATGCAAATCAGTGTAACTTGTACAATACTGATGTTATATATAATCCCCAAAGATCAAATTGTGAGACATTTTCGCGACCATGGGTTCAAATGCCGGCTCTCAGTAAACCCAATCAGTGGGCTGATCAGTTTCCAGTGCAGTCAGATAATCAATGGAAGGATCAATCAAATGCATACATGAATCACTGTGTTACTTCTTGGAAACAAGTGCAGGGACAGATACCTGTTGCTGAAGAAAGTTCGGACTATTGTGGTTTAGATTGCAATATTTGTAATTCGGCTAATTTAAGCATGGAATCTAGAAAACGAAAAAGTAATTCCATGGATGGTACTCTGATGGATGTGCTAACAAGCTTTCTTGAAGCTCGTTGTTCGCCAAAAATACCCGTGTCACCGAGTTACCAACATTTGCCGGTTGATCTGCCGCCACCTTTGGTGCAATGGTCTGATAATAGTATACAGAGTGAAAATGTTTCAGAGGTAAGTTCAAAATCGTTAGCCATGGCTTCTGTCCCAGACGTTACCAGTATGCTTGCAGAACACATCACTGAAGATTATCAGATATCAAAAGGGTCTCAAAGGAATAGTTGTATTACAAGTGATGAATATAAAGAACAGTCCGAGTATGGTGTTGAAGAAAAAACGAGCCTTAGAAAGGAGGAATCAGGTCAAATAGTTGCGGAAGTCAGCTGTGAATTGAATACAGCTTCTGATGATTTTGAGATGGTATTAGAATTAGAGAAGCAGAAAACACAGACTACATCTGGTGATGATAACGGGTCGGGGTCGGGATCAGGAAATATCAGGAATCTAAGTGCCTCGTTGGCTGATTCTTTCACTGCATCTCAAATCAAAGAACATTTGTCAAGTTTTATCCAGCACAATAAGGTTTGTTATCATCTCAAACCAGTGAGTTTGTTTCATATTATAAAATAACAGAATTATTTCTAATATAAAGTTGTTTATGCAGGAGAACTTGGAAAACACAGTACCTACAGTGAGTCATGACCCGTGCCACTTATGTTCCAAGGATAAGCTACTGCTCACCCCTACACCCATATATTGCTCATGTTGTGAGTTACGGGTCAAGCAAAATGCTGCATATTATCGATCATCAGATGAGCAGAACACAAACACACAGCATAGTGTTTGTGTGGATTGCTTTAAGGGATCTCGCGGGGCAACTATTTTGATACGTGGGGTTTCTGTTTCCAAAGAAAATCTACAAAAGGAAAAGAATGATGAGGAAAGAGAAGACTCTGTAAGTTAACTTTTTGTGTGTTATTTTTTCTCATTCAATTTTAATTTATTGCATGTCCTTAATCGACCCACTGACTATCGTTTCTTGCAGTGGGTTCAGTGTGACGGATGTCAATTCTGGCAACATAGGATTTGTGGCCTTTATAAC
This sequence comes from Solidago caesia, assembly GCA_028566075.1. Classification (NCBI taxonomy): domain Eukaryota; kingdom Viridiplantae; phylum Streptophyta; class Magnoliopsida; order Asterales; family Asteraceae; genus Solidago; species Solidago caesia. The sequence goes on from JAOXNX010000033.1 coordinate 1,846,764, forward strand.
AATGAAAGAGACACAGAAGGGAAAGAAGAATACATATGTCCTAAATGTCGCTTAAAAGAAATAGAAAATGGGAAGGGAGTCCGGTTACCTCAAACTGTTTTGGGAGCAAAAGACCTGCCAAGAACCAATCTCAGTGATCACATTGAGCAACGTCTCTTTAGGCGTTTGAAGCAAGAGAGAGAAGAAACTGCAAAATTTCAAGGAATAAAATTAGAAAATGTAAGAAAACAATTTCCTTCAAGTCATCTAAATTGTATAAAGTATATGAGCTAAAATTTTATCGATATTTAATCTTAGTTATTGTAACAGGTACTAGAAGCAGAAGGTCTTGTTGTTAGAGTGGTGGTATCGGTAGACAAAGAGTTGCATGTGAAGCAGGAATTTAGAGATATATTTGATGGAGAATATTATCCAGAAAAACTTCCATTCAGATCAAAAGTAAGATGAGATGTTGTGATCTAATGTTTGCTACTGCAGTATATACTTTAAACTGAACCACTAAATCTTTCCTTTTTTCTTGCCACTAGTTAATGCTTTTATTCCAGAACAAAGGAGGTGTGGATTTGTGCCTCTTTGGAATGTATGTCGAGGAGTATGGATCAGAATGCAACGGACCTAATAATCGTTGTGTATATATCTCATACCTTGATTCCGTCAAGTACTTCCAACCAGAAAGAAAAACTGCTGGTGGTGAATCTCTGCGTACATTTGTTTACCACGAAATCTTGGTACTTTCATTTAAGTTTTTAATCTTCTTATATCATTTTGAGCATTGACATAGTGGGAATTACTTGATTAACCCATTAATGTTGATTTCCTAATCAGATTGGATACCTTGAATATTGCAAGAGGCGGGGTTTTGCAAGCTGTTATATATGGGCGTGTCCTCCAAAAGCAGATGATTATATCTTCTACTGCCATCCTGAGACTCAGAAGACACCGCAGCAGGATAAGTTACGGCAATGGTATGTTTTTTTTTCCTTAAAATACGTCAATAGTTTGATGCTCCATTTTTTATATTTATGTGCATAGCATGACGTTATTTATATTGATGTTCCGTTTTCTTATTATGAAGGTACAAGTTAATGCTCAAGAAAGCTGCAGAAGATGGCATTGTGGTGGACCACACTAATTTATACAATGAATTTTTTCTTCCTACAAATCAAGGAAACACCAAAATATCTGCAGCACGTTTACCGTATTTTGATGGTGCTTATTGGTCATTTGCTGCTGAAAATGTAAGCAAAGAGCTTGAAGAAGAACAACGTTCGGGGGGAATATGTAGCAAGTTACCTAATAAGAAATTCTTGATGACCATGGGGCAAGAAAACCCGACAAAAGATGTTTTAGTGATGCACAGAGTAAACTTTATTAACTTGTTTCTTATTCTACATGAACTTTACTGATGTTATTGTTTGTTTACATTCACTTATCTTTACTTTAATTTGCTACAGCTCCGCAAAACCATTGCGCGTTGGAAGGAAAACTTTATGATTGTTCGTTTACAGTACATGTGCACATATTGCCATGAAGTAATATTATGTGGAAGCAGATGGTCTTGCAACCAATGCAACAACATTCATTTGTGTTCAAGGTAAAAAAAAAATTCTTTCCGTTGTATCTTTTCTTTTTCTACTAAACTGTATGTTCTTAGTAATATTTATCATTTTCACTTCGATTGTTCGTTGCCAGATGTTTTGATGCTGGTAAACTTCTTTCTCCGAGTAGAGTGCACACATGCCATCCCGGTAAAAATAGTCCACTTTCTGAGGTGAGTTACGTATTGAAGAAACTTAACACAATTGTTTTTACTGTCTAAAACAGGCCGGGTTGACCCTCCAACATCCTGTGCTGTTTTTAATTTTTATTTTTTTAAAAAAAAAAATTGATATATTAAATACTTTTAACTGCTTGGTGTTTCCAGAACATATTGTGTGATGTACCTCTTGATACAAAGGACAAAGATGATGTGCTTGTGAATAATTTCTTTGAGGCTCGAAGCGATTTCTTGAACAAATGTCAGATTTCTCAATACCAATTCAATACACTTAACAATGCCAAATATTCATCAATGATGATCCTATATCATTTCACAAGCAATCTCATTGTCCAGCCGATATCCACTGAGAAGTTAACCAATCCTTCAACAGAAGTTACAACCGAACCCAAAACTTCAGCTGAGAAGTTAACCAATCCTTCAACAGAAGTTGCCACCGAACCCAAAACTTCTTCCACTGAGAAGTTAACCAATCCTTCAACTTCAACAGAAGTTACAACCGAACCCAAAATTGAGGAACCTCTGAAACAAGAAATTCCAACAGTAAGAAACGAATGTAGATTTCGTGTTCTAATCTTGTTTTTGTATCATTTCCAAATATTTATTTAACCAGGTTTTGTGATGCAGTTGGAAGACAATCTAGATCTTCTAGTTCATGCCTCTCGGTGTAAGACCATCCAGTGTTCCTACCCAAGTTGTCAAGCCGTCAGAAAGATTATTCATCATTGTGCTATATGCACTGTCAGGGCTCCTGGCTGTCAAGCCTGTCGAAGAGCATGGGAGATATACAAGATGCACATAAAAGATTGTACAGATTTCAACTGTAGAGTACCTCGTTGCACGTGAGTCATCATGACAATGCTTCCAATAATATCGGAATAGAACTTTTTTTCTAAGCTAAAACTTGGTCTGCTAATGTGCTTTTTGTGCATTTTATTTCTTCAGGGATACAAGGAAGCAGCGAGCAACACCTGCATTCAACTTTGAGAATAGAAATAGTTCAGCGAAGTAAGAGTCAGAACTGAAGGGGCTAAATTCGGATTTCTGTAATGTAAAAAAGGCTTGACCAGATGAAGATTGGGTTATTTTTCGTACATTGATATAAACCAACCGGGTGATGATCCGTACCCCAACATTTTTTAGCTGTAAACTACCTAACATGTTTTAAGGTGTTGAACAGTACAATAACGTGAAACATGTGTGATGGTGTATGTCTAAAAAAGGTAGTGTACGGATCACCACCCAAACGTTACCAATATGGCCAACTTTCATACGTTAGTGTCGGCATATATGAAAAGTTAATTTGTTTTGTTTAGTTTTGTGCGTAACTCAGTTTCCATTTTATGGGTTTCATTTGACGAGACCCATAAAATGGAAATATGAGAACGGAAGAAACTTAAGAAAACAAAATAAACTAAGATTTGTTAAGGAAAGTCCTTTTAACTGATAAAATAGATTTTAAATAAAATTGTATGATTGGTTGTACTAAGTAGTAACTCAGTTTCCATTTTAACTCAGTTTCCATATTGTCTTTTCTTGGCCTTAAATTTGAGAACTCAGGGGTGTTTGTTTTAGCTTTTATTTAAGTGCATGTAGCATTTTAAGCTTATTTTAAAAAATAAGCTAGTTTACAATAAGCTAGTTTAGTATTTGATGGAGTTTTTTAGGCTTATGCTTTTGGGCTTATATAAGCCAATTTTTAGAAGCTATTTTAACAATGTTTTTTTTTTATAAAAGCAAGGACGCATGCGACTTCTTTTTATATAAGCCAAGAAGCTAATCCAAACACTATATACTAATTTATAAGCTTATAAAATATAAGCAAGAAGCTGTTTTTATAAATAAATATAAGTCAAAAAATAAAAGCGAGGTCAAACATTCTTAAAAGGAGCCATATCATATTATATATATATATATATATATATATTAATATTAATTTCCATCGAATTGAATAGTAACCAAACAAAAAACAACTTCAGATAGCATATATATTTAGTTTGTGAAATAAAAACCAAAGATGTCTTTTGTTGGAGTGGTTTATATGTGACTTACTAAGTGAGAGGTCGAGGGTTTGAAACCCGCCTTCTCCAC
>JAOXNX010000033.1:1904121-1915778 GCA_028566075.1 Solidago caesia
CGTATTTGCATCTTGGCTCGTATTAGGCACCATAAATACGGCTTCGTAATTAGCTTGATCCCGTATTTAGCCCATATCAGAATTATATAGCAACGAACATAAAAGGTGCACCAAAACGTGCACTAACAAGTTACAGCTTTCAATTTCATCAGAAGAATATGAAAAGCTTAAACGATTGGTTTTACAACACTTTCCGGTGACTCACAATCACCGCCATCTCCGGTGACTCCGCCCTACCCTCCCGGCCTCCCCATACACCTCCAAGATCTATTAGACAACAACTAGATCTATTAGACAAGAAATCAAGGGAGCAGATGTATTTGTTAATACAAGCAAATCACCTGTGACAAACCATAGTCGGTTGAAGGGTAGTTAGAAGCACAACTAGCCACAAGAAATCATCGGTCTTTCAATGTCCATCTTCCTGCAATCCCAATCGAACATAAGACACCTCTCGAACGGAACCTAAGACAACCTCTTGGTTGCTAATCGAAACAAGAAACATCACCAGCCTCGACCTAACTTTGAATTTGTTGGAACCCGAGAACTCCTTCACCCAATAATTTTTTTCTTCTCTCGATCTTTCCTCAATCGACACAACTACAGACTTCCTTTCATATATCTCTTTCTAATCTCAGCTTCTTTCTTCCATCTAGCTTCCTTCTTTGTCAATCAACAAAATCAAAAACTTCCTTATCAAGTCCTTTGGTCTATTACTTCTCGTCTTCTTTGTTCTTCTTCTCCGATCTGGGGTTTTTTCTTTTCAAAAATCACCGGTCTTCATCCTCTGTTGAGAGGATCCTTCTGTTTTTGTCCGATTCTTTTTAGTCAAGCCCTAAGGGGGTTTTAAAAACCCTAATTTCTTGTCAAGGATGATCTATTAGACAAGCATAAAGAAGCATACATATGAATGGTTGTACGTATTTATTGATTTTGATTTCTGATTATAATATATATATATATATATATGCGCGAATGTTTTTGTTAGAGATATAGATTGTTGTATGTATATAATTACCAGACATATGAGTATGAATGGATGGTTAGATGTGTCCTTAATTACGTTTTTGGTCCTTGTAGTAAAAAGACAGAAATACCTATCACGTGCAGGTCACGTGATGGGTAAGTTAACGTCCATTTGAAATTTGGATCAAAACCGTTGACGGGGCAAACTTATTTGGACTAAAACGGTAATTTATGAAACCTAAGGATTAAAACGATAATTTTAGACCCACGATAGGGACGAAATCTATAATTTACTCTGTAGTATAATGTGACTCGCTTTTGGGACGTATTTCTGGAGCTGATTACCAAAATAGCATACATCATGGTAAGATATAATTTAGAACCATATAGTTGTAGACCCGTGTAAAAATACGGATTATCGATAGACATTTTATAAAATAAGTGTTTCTTGGGACATTCCTTATTTCATCTAAGTACGTATAAAGACAACGTCATGAATTATCTGTCTATTGTCCTTACTCGCTTCACAAGTCATTCATTGGGATGGTCTAGCACTCTATATAGTTATTTTAATATTGATAAACACAAACAACCCTCAACGTCATGGATTATCTATATCCCGCCTGGGCAGGCGGGAGATGTTGAATAAAATTTGATTTATGTTTTTTTAAGAACGTACGAAAATAAAAAGTGTTACGAAGTTTTGTATTTTTTTGTTTTTTGATCCAAGGAACAACATAAATTAAAAATCAAATTTGTGTATTTAAAAGGTATTGGGATTTTATAAGATAATAAGAGGGCACATAAAAAATAGTCTAATAAAATGAAGAAGATTTATATTCCATGTGATACACGGGGTTGTACTTTCAAAAACGTAAAATAATGAAACATTTATTTTGCACAAAAACTACAAAGTTTCTTCGTTTGAATTATTTTGTTAACCTTTCAACTGTTACACCCTTGGAATTGAAATAAATTATTGTTGAAAATAAATCAAATTGAAAATATCCATATATGTATGTTTTCCATATATATACTCTAAATTTATTTATTGCTTATAAGAAAAAGCTTGGCTATAAATAGAGCCATAACATTAGTGGATCAATGGTATCTCAAAGCTAGAAAAACGTAAACACATATATAATTGACCTTACACACTCTTTCTGTTGTTGTCCGGTAGTAGGATCACAATATATGGCTAGTAACGTGTTTGGCGAACCTGTGTTAGAGGGAACTAAGTTAGAGAGGGCCCGGAATGCCAATCAAGATCCAAACGCAGGCGAAAAGCGTGATCAGGCAGTTGCCTATGTCAGGAAACTAAAAGAAAACTATGGGAATGGAGTTTCCTTACTAAGTATCTTTTATAATGCTACCGGTGATACCTTGTTTTATGCTGAAGACGACGCTGCGTATGGGAAAATGTATGCGAATGGTTCGTTTCCGGCTAGAGTTCAGAATGGCCAGTGGGGTGCCTTTCTGCATACAAAAAGGGATGCCGAGCCATCTGGCACGGAAGCATTTGTAATATATCGTGGCAAATACAACGATACAGATTATTGCAAGCAGCTAATTGCTTGGAGTGTCCCGTGGGACCAATTGCTATATAGGAACAAAGTAAGTATATTTTCTTCGAGCTCGCTCGTTTTAAATATTTAAAACATATACTGATCGATATACGTACGTACATAAGCGGCCGCAGTATATAACGACGCTTAGTTTGCGCTGGAAATTAACGAATTAGGAAACTAGCTAAAGCTACTAATTTAACTAATTAATTATTCATCATTCAATAATTATATATGAATGTTCATGCGTACGTGCTATTAAATATATATATATATATATATATATATATATAAATAAATGTAAAATTTGAATTTTTGTCTGTGGATTGTGTGCAGGCCTATTGTGAGATCTATGATGATAACGCCAAAATAGACAAGAAAAAGGTGTATGACGATATGGAAAATGGAACCCGACAACATTCAAGTATGAAGTCTGGAATTTACCTTACATCGACAGTTGAGGAGGGTACTTCTCCTTTTTACGAAGCACAATTCATTCTTGCAGATGCTGCACGTGCAAGTGCACCTTGATCATATTGATCGATCTGATATATACTACTTCGTACTATACGTACCTGCTGCTTGATCAACATAGTTTCAAGCTTAAATAAATAAAACCAATCAATATATATATGTAATAAGAATAATAATAAATCCACATGTACGTGCATGTGTGCAGACAATTTCCTTAATTAACGTGTGTTTATGTTGTGGTTTCATGCATATATTATATATATGCTGATCTATCTATGTATAAGATATATATATGTAAGAAACTTGTTTATCTTTACGTACGTACTTCATCCACGTGTGCATGTTTGAATGAATATTAAGCATATATATTTTAGATGTAAGTACGTCCGTTTGATTAGTTGCTTAATTCGATCTTCTTATCATGATTGTCGATGTTAATTAATGAATATAGCATTCAAATATAGGCAGGCCGGCCCTTTGATTAATTAGTTGCTTCTTCTTTCCATGATTGTAGTCGTACGTTAATCATTTATATTAGCTAGGCCCTTTGATATATTTGTCGTTTGATCGGATCGACAAATAAATGTACATAATAAAATTGACAGAGAATGTTGGATAAAAGATCAATAGCCATATGAAGATAAAAATAAAAATAAAAATAAAAGCAAAAATAAAAGCCTTAAATGCTATCACCAATATGCTATACATGCTTAAAAATTTGTAACAAATTTTTTCAATTATCAAATATATATGTGAATGTTTGAATCATTGTACAATTTATTGAGAATCACTACTAAAAAAAAACTTGTAAAGACCCGGTTACATAACCGGTCTTTTTGCTTAATGCTTAATGGTTGTCAACCAGTTTCACCGGTTGTTTTAATTTAATACAAACGAGATTCGTCATCCGGGCGTTGCTCCGGAAGACATTACGTATAATCGTTTATTGTTTGCGGTTCGTGCAGCCGGATGACCTGACTTAACATTGATCTTTATAACATTCCCTATATTAAGATCCTCACGTATAATGCATTTGCACACCAACGACTTGTACTATGTGTTATTTATACGTGGGTTAAAGAGAAAGAAGAAAAAAAAAAAGAATAAAATTTTGTGGGGAATAAAGTTAGGGAAAAAAAAAAACCGTGGTGGAAAAAAAAAAAAAAAAAAAAAACCAAAAAGCTTGTGGGAGCAAAAAAAGAAAGAAAACAAAAATTAAGTTAAACAAAACAAATATTTTTTGGAAAAAAATAAAATAAAAAAAAGTGGGGTGTCAAGTTACTGTAGCGATGGGCCCCAAAAAATAAATATCAAACACAAAAAAAAGTGGGGTGTCAGGTTACTGTAGCGATGGGGGAAAAAAATATCAAACACCGGTACTGTAGTTTGCACGAATTCCAACGAATTGTTTTTAAGACCAAAGGGAGTGAGGCTTCCCATCTTGCGGGCGATTCGCGACATGTGTCGTCTCGTCAGCAAGATGGGTAGCCTCAAAAAAAAAAAGGGGGAGTGGGGCTACCCAGGAGGGTGGGGCGATTCGCGACACATGGCAGATTCTAATGATTGATTTATTTTTTTTTTATTTTTTTTTCCTCCCATATTAATAACAAATAATAAAAATATCTTTATATATATATTAATTAGTATTAAATATTCAATAAATATCTCTATATATATCTTTATATATATATAAATATTAATTAGTATTACAGTATTATTACTTCCATAAATATCTTTATATATATATTAATTACTATTAAAGTAAGGAAACAGACAAAAAAAAAAAAGAAAAAAAAATGAAACAAACAATTTTACAGGGACCATTCATGCAATTTTCAGAAACTTTTGTTATCTTCTTCTTCGTTTGACAGGGACCATTCATACATACATGCATATCTCTATATATATCTGTATATATATATACATTTTCAGTGACAATTAAAAAAAAAAAAAAAAGTGGCCAACGGCTACTTGTCTCGTGACCCGCGCCTGACCAGAACCTCGCCGCCGATCCATAGCAACCGCCTGAAGTGCAAACCGCCTGGGTGGGGCGGTGTTGCCGGCGATTCGCGGGCGGTTGAGGGGTGAACCGCCTCCCTTTCCGCCTCATTCCGTTGGGTCTAAAATACACAAACTCTATCTTTCTCGTATCAACCAATACACTCTATATCTTTTAATAGCTTTTTGTCATCGTTACATTTCATGGACACATACCAATCAAGTGATCAACTAGCATAAGTTAAAGACCATCCTTTTAAAATCAGATATTTTGTCAAATATTTTAAGGGCATTGCATCGGTACTGCGGGCTGGGTACTGTCACTCTCATAAACTGGTGACTCATTATGTACATTTTTTAATTTCATGGGAGAAATGAATTTTTTTTTCTTCTAATCACTTACATTACCGATCATTACCCCATATTTTAAAGCTCTGGAAAAGAGTGACTATTATTAAGTATTAACTATTAAGAACTTGTTTATGGGCCTGAGGCCTGCTCCGCAACGTGAGTTCAGAACTTGTTTATGTCCACCAATTTTATGGGCGTGACTGCGTGAGGCTTGGTCCGCACTCCGCAACGTGAGTTCAGAATGAGTCATATATTCCTGGTTTATCACTTTCTACTCAACCTTCATCATGGTTTGTTTTCCTTTTGTTTTTTTCAAAACTATTTTTATTTTTAGAAAAATATATAACACATTATTTATGTTTGTATACAATATTTTGAAAACCATTTAAGTTTAAATCAAGTATCATTTATGTATTAAGTAACTATATATTACAGTCTTTAAAGCCCGTCCGATAGACGGGTGATTCCAAATCTAATAGCCTATAGATATTGTTTCAAAATACTTTTATATAAAAGTTAAAAAGAGTCACAATCTTCCCATCCTTAATAGTAACAACAATAGTCAAGAAAACACAAATCACCTACAAAAAGAAACAAATCAATAAACCAAAAAGATAGCCAACAAAACACAACATAACTATAAATTTTATTACATTATTGCACATATTCGAAAAGGTAATAGTGATAGTAAGAATCAAAACAATGAATTGTTAAATAAAAAAACACATCAAAATGTAATTATACCTTATAATCCAATAAGCATTTGAAGTTTCGAGTGTTTGGTTTCACACATGAATCAAATAACTTTCCATTCCACAACAAAAATTCCAAATTGTTGCAAAAATCAAACATCAAAGAAAAGGAAACTGGAAACTTGATCAAACACTAATTTATTCACAAAATAAAGAACTCGTATCAACGAAAAATTTCATAAAACCGTTTCATCTTGACTGGTGGCTATAGATTCTGCCGCCGCCACCGACAGTTGTGCTACCAAAACATAAGAATACAAATAAAATAATATTAATTGAATGGATTATGTTGGAAAGATCTATAGAGATGGGCACAAAAATCAAAGATCTTTAACACAATATAATGGAAAAAGAAAATTTTGGAATAAATTCAATCGATTAAAAGGAATGAGATGCATACCTTAGGAGAAACAATTTCTAAAAGAATAATGGAAGAAATAGAATAAAGCATACATTCAGAGACTCTTATTTTTTAAGTTTCAATACGAAGGAAAAAAAAAGTTATGGAGTGGTAGTAGGTAGGGTTAGAAGTAGCTTGTTTCAGAAGATATATAGGAAGAAAGAAAAAAAAAAAATAGGAGAGATGAACAGGAAAAATATCTCCAAGGAGGCTTCTAGTGGCTTTAAGGGCTTCTTTAGTATCCTGTTTTAGTTATATATTAGATACTCGACAATTCTATTTTTATGTATAAATTTTTTAGGTTAAAAATGAAGAAAATTCAATGATCCTTTCATATAATAAAGAAAATCTTGTGATGTACAAATCACTTCTTATATCGACACATGTTTTAACATGTTAAACCTAGGCCTTGTTTGCCAATGAGCTTTTGGTCTAATGAGAGAGGTGGAAGACTTTGTCTCTTTAGGAGGTTTCAGGTTCAAACCTGGGCATGTGTGCTTAATCACTAATTTGAGGTGCCACTTTGCAGTTGTTGCGTTGACTTAATAAAATTTGTCATTACAAAAAAACCTAGGCCTTGTGTGATTGGTTCTTAAGGCATGATTCAAAGACTATCTTAAATTCGGGCAGCACTTGGATGTGTTTGTTATTGTAAAACTGTGACTTCTGAATTGAATGATATACCAAATATCATTCACTACTTCGCTCCTTAACGATCTAGAATATAATATTCGTTTGGTTGCCCTTCATTATGCCAACTAGGATAGTGTACCACGTGTCACCTAACCAATGGATTGATTACATTCATAACCATGACCTTTAATATAGAAATTATTTTCATTCCATTACCCTTTTATTTTTATTATATTATAAAATTGTACTTCTCATTCTACATAGTAATAATTTGTTGATATCATGAATTGTTTATATAAAATGTATGTATGTAAGTTGTTAGAGGCTCCCTATGGTAGTTTTGTCATCTCAGTCTCATCTCATCACTTTTAAAACTGAAATCCAACTGACACACCATTAACCTATAATACATTTTCACTTTCATTTCTCTTTCCTCACCACTTTATTTTTTATTAATCAAACATACATTATTGAACTTAAAAAACCTCATAAATATATATCTATGTATAAAATCAATATAAAAACAACGAATATATATTTAAAAAAAAAAAAAAGAAACTAAGCATCTATACATAAATATGGTTGGGTATAAAAACAAACTTGATAACATTGGAAATTGAAATCCAAAAGAAATAAAGAAACAGCCCAAGAAGGACCCTTGTTTTCAACCCTCATCTTCGCTGGAGTTCTTGCTAGAAAATGAAATTCAAAAGAAATGAAGAACCCGGCCAATCATAGGCACGCCCTCGTCAGTAACATGCAACAATAGATCGAAAAAACATTCTAGCAATCAGAATAGATCCGGCTATCGGAATAGATCCGACATCAACAACAATATCACACACATATCACACACACAGACACACACACATAAGGAACAAACGCACCCACCACCACTCTTCTTTTGCTCGTCGGTTATCCGATGAGAGGACCACTTTTTCAAAACCGACGAGAGGGTGCCTATGGTGTTGTTCTTCTTCTTTTTTTTTTTTTTTCTTTTCTAAAAACCAAAGAGCAACCGACGAGTGCCATAGGGAGTCCTCTTATATTACTCATGGATTAATAGATTATTATTATTAAAAGTGGATATTTGTTATTTTTGAATTATAATGTTCCAATTGATAACATTTTTTAAATTATCTTTCTAATGGTAAATAACATTTTAACTCCACACATAATATAATATAATTACAAAATACAAGGTGTTTTTAAAGCTATAGCTAATAAATTTTACATGATTAAACTCTTTAACCTATATACATGATTATGATTGTTTTTCTTTATTATACGTTCTATTGATTCGGAATAATTATCAAATAGCTGATACTAATCACATACAAGGGTAATGTGGTAATTTACAACATTCGAGTAGTTCATTCAAAACACTAATCAAAAAACATATTTTCATTTAGAATCAAATGCGTTCAAAGTTTTTGAACTATTCAGATTTTTAATCATTCAACCCTAAATAATTCAGTTTTACCAACAGCCCCCTAGTAGGCTAGTATTTAGGATATCCAATAAAGTTTCACGGGTTCCAATCTTGGCCCACCCGTTAACTTCCTTGCTGATACACAGTAATCCACCAGTGGGTTATTACCGTACGACATAGTTAGTGGGCCTTTAGCTTTGGGCTGATTATAATATTTGCTGCCTAATTATAGTTATAATAATACTTCTAATAACAAAATTCATGATGCACTTTTGAAAATTTGGTGTCGATAGTGATAGAGAAAGAAATCATCTTAAAACTAAAACACCACAGTATAGGGGGCAACAAATAACGAAACACCACTGATCTTCGGATTGAGTGGTATTATTACCACGTCGCAAATACTTTGTAGGGCCATTAGAGGACTTTTTGTTTATAAATAAGTCATAGGTTCGCATTCGTTCTCTTTATTGGGTGGTACTCAAAGACAAATGCTCATTATCCGTGGATGGGTTTTGAGGATGGACTAGTTGGGTCCAAAAGACAGTAGGATTAGAGGTTATCCACCAATCTAAGCATTTTTGCTAAAAAATGTTCCATTTTTTATTTAGTTTTTTATTTTATTTTAAACCCTATTGCATTAAGTTGTTTACAAATTGGTATTTTAAGTTTTAAAAACTAAAATTGGTCTTATAAATTTCAAAAATTAATGTAATTATTTATTTATTAATGTAATGTGTCTTTTATTTAATAAAATGTATTTTTTTTAAAATTAATAATTATTGATGATGTGGCGTTTAAAACTGAGTTTTCAATATAATGGGTTGAAGGTAAAATGTTTAGTATGAAATGTCAGTATCAAAGTTAACGTGAGAGTTTTAAAACTGAGATTCGATGTGAAGAGATGGACAAGGTCTTATTGGTAACGAAAAGCACAACCCTAAAAATTTACATGTATGTATATATGCATCTAAATATGTATGTATACATAGATATATGTCAACACATACATGTATTGAAAATGGTCCACTCTTTGATGATGAAGAGCTTTTGCTTTGAATTATTTGATGTCATTTTCCATGGAGAGGGGGCCATGCATCCCTTAAAGTTATCCAAGCCTCTCTCTATAAAGAAATAAAGTTGTCCAAGCAACACAATAACACATGCCCACCCATTTTTCCCCCTTCTTTTATAGCCATTTTCTTATGCATGTTTTGGATTACATCAAATATAAATTCATATCCTACCCTAAAAATGGGGTAAATTGTAAAAAGGGTAATGGGGGAACCCTAGCCCCGGTACCATAATTGGATACCCATCGACCCACCCCGTATGAACCTTACGATGCCGGTAAATACCTCCATCCTAATCCCCAGTCAAAAAGCCACAATTTGAACACACTGCAAGTCAACAGCTAATGAGAGTAAATATAGAAGCTTTTCTTCTTATTATTATTTTATTATTTTTATAACTTTGGATATGTAAAAAAGTGGAGCCAGACCATGAGAATGTTGGCTCTTTACTTAATGAAGGGAAAGTGACCTTTAACGAGAAAGACAGTTCATATTTTTGGTCCTCAATCCCCAAGTAATATATCGACATGACCATGCACCTCTCCAAAAGCACCTGCAGGTAACTTTTATTTTGGCCTTAGTTACTACGAGTAGTAATTAGACAAATCTTCTTATATTGATTGTCATCACTACATTAATAATGGGCTATTAACTACTTGCATTATTACTTTGACTAACATTTTTCCATTTGGCTCCTCTTCTAGACTTTTTTTTTTTATGTAATGCAAAAGAAGAACGGGGGTAACACCCCCTTAAATTAATTGATGAAGTTCACCCGGGTTCGAATCTTTGGCAACACACTAAAGGGTTGGCTCTTCCATGTCTTGGATATGTATAGCGTTGTGGAGACCTCCTCCTTGGCAAGGATCGAACTTGCGCTCCCTAAGAAGAAACCTATTAGGGGAAAACTCTTTGACCAATGGACCAAGACCTCGTTGGCACCTCTTCTAGACTTGATAATTCAATCATAAAGACATAATTAAGTGACACTAATATGATAAGTTAATTTATTGAGCAATGATTAACACATTTAATGACATTCATGTATAAATCTGAAACTCTGGATAAAGGAAAATTGGTTCATAGGACCTTATTTTGTTAACTAGCTACGTAACAATGATATGTTGGTAAAATTATGACAACAAATTTGTCTCTTTAATTAAAGTTGATTTGTGACATCTCAGAGAATTAGTTTTGAAGAGTAAAAGAAGTTAGAGAACAATAGCTTTTAATGTTGAGTGTTTTGGATTGTTTGGATGAAAAGAAATCATGCCTACTTTGATAATGTGAAGGTCAAGCCGGAAAAACTTTTCGATGATAATAATAAACTACCATTAATTAAACCAAAACCGTGAGTTTTGTTTTTAATTATTATATATTTCAATTGTTTTTAATACACAAAATGTTTATTTTTTTCATTGTAAAATGTCATTTGATTTCCGTGAGCCTTCGACAAAATACTAAAACTTAGATTTTTGGGCCTCTGAAAAAACATGGGCCTTGTGCGATTAGTACCTTGCACATGCTCACATCCATCCTTAGATAATATTGATAGAGGTGCCAAAAAAAAAATCTTTGTTTTGGAAAATCGGGTTGAAAAATCGGTTTTCTATCCGGTCAAACCTGGGCTTGACCAAAACTAGTTCGGGTTTAGGAAAACTCTGCGGTTTCAAACCGGTTTGGATATTCGGACCGGCTAGAAATCGGGTCGGGTTCGGTTTTGGACAAAAAAAATGAGGAAAAACCCGGTAAAAAACCAGTTCACATTTGAACAAAAACCGGTTAGAAACCGGTTCGGGTACGAGTCGGGTTCGGTTTGGGCAAAACTCGATTTTTGGGCACCTCTATATATTGACAATATATCAACTAAGTTAATGTTATTATGTTTGACATAGAATTTTTTTTTCCCATATATTTGCATTTCTTCTAAAATATTGAATTTTTACATCTTATTTTTCATATGTTTTCCAGGCTTAATAATGATTCTAAAATCTCTAGAATGAAGTCTCATTC
>JAOXNX010000033.1:1946935-1966578 GCA_028566075.1 Solidago caesia
GTTTTGTTTTACAATAACCAACCCCTATATATATATATATATATATATATATATATATATATATGATTATATATGTCTATAACTGTGTGTCACTTTTATTATAAACACTTTAATTTGGTACAGATGGGGTAATGTTTAATGACTCTGTCATTGTAATGTAGATCTTATTGCGAATGTCATGTTACTTTATTAGATAGATACATATTGTAGTTTAAAGTTAGTAATTTGATATTTGATTTTGTATAAATAAGGAGATAATATGTTTGTTTTTTTTTTTGAGAATTTTGTTATTACACTAAATAAGCATGTTTATTTATATTTAATTTTACATTGTCATTATATAAAAAAAATATAACAAACATATCTTACGAACAATTTACAATAAAAATTATTTTCTAATAATAATATCGTTTTTTAGCAGATAGTATCTATATTTAACATTACAGCGTCTTCATAAAAACATATAACATACGTATCCTACTAACCATTTTCGATACAAAATATACTTTAATTAATAATATCATCATATTTCAACATGTCTTATCTAAAACTATTAATTATGTTAATATGAAAACTTAGTATGTTTATCTTGCGTATTACGCGGAAAAAATAATAATTATGTATGTGATAGAGCATATTTTCTTTAGACGAAAAATCATTCGTACGATATATAATCTCGTGTCCCTTTGGCTAAAACAAGCTATTGTTCTTGTTCGAATCCCTCTCTTTCCTATTAAACCGTTTGCGTCTTTCTCTAATAATCTGCTGCCCACAACACCAATTGGAAGCAGTTGTATTCTGAGTAATAAATCTTCGACTAGGATATTGAATGAATCTGATGCTTGTCACGTCCGCTCCACCAGTATGGTTTTTTTTTTCCTCTCACTAGATAGCTAGCAGAAAGAATGGTAGGACAAAAAGAAAGACAAGAAAGACGGAAAGCAAATAACAGGGGATTGGTGACTCATTGGTAAGGTCTTTGACCTTGAAAGAATCCATATGGATTCGAGTCCTACTCTCCACATTCGTGGGGTAAATTATTGGGAGGTTTTCAGAAGTCCTAGTATTGCATCTTAGACATTCGTATAGTTTAGTAGTAGCAGACTAGCAGTAGATAAATTAGATTTTTTATGACATAGATTTTTTATTTATTTTAAAGATAAGAATAAAAAAAAAAGTGTTTATCTTATTATCCTAAAATCCAAATACATTACTTTCTGCCGACTTCAATTCCAATCCCCCCGCGAAACCCAAACTACTCACATCCACTTCATCATAAACCCTTTCATCACTCACACTCTCCATAAAAACTTCTTTCCAAAAAACATGACATTCCTTCCCAATTTCAAATTAAAACCATCATTAATCACTATTCAATAATGTTGATACCAAACTTCATTAAAAGCAAGTTAACATCCGCATTACAGCCATGGCTGCTGTCACAACACCACCCACCGGAATTGGAACTTAAGTTAGGGTTTCTTCGGTCTCACGTAACCGTCAAAAACCTCCGGTTTGATACTTTAAAGCTTAATAATGAGGTTCTAGATGATTCTAGTAGCTTCTACTTTACGGAATTCCGAATCGATGAGTTGACCCTTAGGATTGATTATTGGTCTGCTCCTGCTTTCAATTGGCATGTTCAGGGCTTCCACGTCACCATTTCCCCTAGGTTTGTTATATATATATATATATATAGATATATATGTATATATAAATGGATCAAATGTTTGATACTCACAAATAATGCCATATAGGGGTGGCAATTGGCACGATTATTACGTGATTGGGTTTGGGTTGACCTTTTTAGCCCGTTTACTACTGTTTCAAACTACTAATACAAATTTTTATAAGTATTAAGTTGTTTTATCTCTAAATGTAGTGGAAGTTCAAGAATTTTAGAATTTGTAATGATGTACCTTTTTGTTATATGGGTTTAGAATACAGGTCGGCATGACTAATCTGTTTATTAAATGTGTTGGCTTTGGGTTCAATTTTTTGACACGATTTGCTAAAAGGGTTGGGTTTGGGTTGATACATATGAACTCATCAACAAGCCAATGTGAAACATGTCAACAGGAACACGACACCATTGCCACTTCTACCAAGATATGACAAGTTGGATATGTTTTTGGTGCACTTGCACTTACATTTTTGTATCGTTTTTTATTTTTGTCTTATTTTGGCAATGTTGCTTGTGTAAGGGGAGTGGAGAGGAAGGTAAAGCTCCGGGAATTGTCAGAGGTGTTGTTGGAGGAGAAGAAGAGGGTTTTATGTGAAATTGACCCTGAGGTATGTATATTTATATGTATATGTTGTATGCCTGTCTGTCTGTGTGTTATTATGTAAGCAATGGTGCATCTTAACAATTGTAAATAGGTGTAAAAAGTGACTGGTGAAATTTGAATTGATTATTTTTATGTATTGAATGTGATGAAGTCGATTAACAAAACGAGAATAGTTACGGACTGTCGGACTTCCTGTAAATTGGTGATATCTTGGTTATTGCTAGGTTATTTATTTAGTTTATAGATATGGTAGTAAGTTACTAGACGAATGTGGACGTGGACAGATAAACTGGATTAGGATCTAGGAAATGTAAATTTCTTTGATGTATTGAAAACGTTATCTGGGGAGGAGCACATGTAGCAATAAAATCTTCCTGTACTATCATGTATCATTTTGCAATAATTTAGGTTCAATGCTGCTCTATTTGGATTTCCATATAAGCAAATGCATACTTAGTTGTCTATTGAAAACTACTGTTAATGGTTGTCTATATCACGAAGTTATCAATTGATGATGAATCCGAACATATTTCTCTTTTTATGACTTTCTGATGGATCACAGGGTAGTGCTTTGCATGATATCATGGAAAAGCTTGCAGATATTGCTCCATCGAGAAGCCAGACAACTTCTCTTCCAAAGCTTATCCTGAATTATTGCTCCTTACAAATGTGTGATATCAATCTGCATCTGCACTCTTCCATCTCAGGTGACTCCTTTGAATGCTTGTGGGAGATTAAGGAGCTTAACGTAGACTCTCAAATGGTCAAACCTCCTAGTTTCTTAAGAGGTTACATGAATTCACTTTTTGTATATCAGAAAGAGAGCTATTTTGACCTCGAAATCATAGGTTCAAACATAAGATTGAAGAGTCATGATCGTGTTAGTCCAGTGTGCTATTCCACTGCTATTATTTGTTCCTTGAAGTTGAATGATCTTCAATTGATTCAACTCCAGGGTTCTGTTGAGGAGTTGGTGTTTTCATTTTCTCCAGCGGATGTCTTCACGATATCAGCGATTATGAGAGAATTATCAAGGAAATCGTCGCCTATAAGAAATGGTAGGCAGCTCTGGAAAGACACTGCAAGTAGAATTAAGTCAACACGTAGATGGTCAATGGGGAAATTAGCTAATGTTGTTTGCCTATGGTTGCGCTATGTTCATGCCTTGGAGAATTTGTTTTCATTAGTTGGATATCCTATGGGCGTTATGATAAAACAATCCACTGTAAAGATGTCTAAAAATGCGACATGGTCGAAATCTTTTAGATGCCAATGGGAAATAATTTCTGAAATTGAGAAAGAATTACCTGCTCCGGGTATTGCACTGGCACGTAGGGTAGTCAGAAGCAGAACAGTAAAACATGTTGTCTCAAGTGAAGAGGAGCTCCCGGTCACTAAGTACTTGGAGTACTTCCAAAAGACTTGCCATGTACTTTTTCTTATATGGAGTTTCTTCTGTATGATATTAAATACGATAATATTCTGGCTGCTATTGAGAAGTTCTTTTGCTGCTGATCCTAACAAGGAAAGGCCCGGAGCTCTTCCAGAAGATTCTTGCCTGAATCGGTGTTATAGTCTAAATTTAGGGAAAGTTTCTATCACCATTTCCCCTGATAGCACTGTACCTTCCATTGGTAAAAAGACTGTTTTGGGCAGGAGGGTTTCACACTCGGATCTAAATTCTTTCTGTATAGTATTTGATACATTTATCCTTCTTTACAACAAAAATATCTGTGAGCATCATTTGACTTTCTCCTGTGGGAGCTTTGAGGTCGTTTCTTCATCCGCTGCAGGAGCTAGCACAAATAACCATAAATATTCCTTAAAAGGGCGTAAGAAGTCTGAAGTTTTAGATTCAAAAACTATCTTATCGAGTAAACCCGCAGTTTATACTGAAATGGTCACTCTTCCAATTCTAGAAAGCCTCTTAAATCAGACGTGGTCAAATTGGAATCTGTCTTGTGCAGAATTTGAAAAAAGTACAGATGAGCACTTAAAAAAACCTTTCATTCTCTGTGAAATCAAGCATATGTTGACAGATCAGGACTACAATAGTTTGAGTTATTTCTTTTTTAAGTGTTGTTTGGTATTAGGAGAGTTGAATGTCTTTTTGGGATATTCATCAACATTATCGTTAACTCTACTTCTTCGGCAGATACAAGATGCTTTCAGTTCGCCTGCCAGTTATCAGAGGCATAAAGCACTCATATCTCCTGCAACATCATCTGAGGAGTCGCCAATGAGAGTTTGGGATTATCATTCATTTATTGATGAAATGGAAAAGACAATACATAGAGTATTACCAGAAAGGGTTATTCAAGTTGGAGTATATATTGTCGGTCCTCAAGTCCGTGTATCACTGAGAAAGGACAGTTTGCAAAGGAGGGATACAAATTTGCATGAAGAAGTAGATGATATTCACCTATCTTTTGATTGTAAAAACATTGAACTCCTTATATCACCGAATTTAGCAGCTAATTCCACATTAGTAATGGAGCTTCAAATAGCTGACCTGGCTAAGTCGGATAATGAACGCTACCAGTGTCAAGAGCAAATAATGCTTGATGCCTCATTGTTAATTCATGGTATGAAAGCTTACCTTGATGACTCGCCTAAATTTCAACGGTCCCAGATTATCACAATAAATCCAATAAGGATTCAACTTTCAACAGTAAGGTATGGACGTATGGTGCATCTCACCCTTGTTTATATATAAATTTTTCAGCCTTAGACTTTGGTACTTCATATGGGATACTTATGAACTTTCTTATGCTAGTTAGTTGAGTTGCTCCCAAGTTATTGTCTCAAAGTTCTGGACTTCTTTTAGGTATCTTGAATAAGCTGACAGTCTTTACATTTACACGTGCACTTCTCCTTTAATTGTTTATGTCCATATCCAAATCAATGTGATGCCCTCCACTCTGATGGGCCTGGGATCTGGGCTTCAATTGTTGTCAAGTCCTCCTAATGCATATATTTACATGGTCTCACAAAATAGATGTAAATGGGTACTCCTTTTCGTAACACTTCAGTAATACATCCATTTTGAAACCAACATCAGCGTCTATTGTATTTTTTTAGCAGATGCTCTTAGTACAATCTTTATCACCCATCAGCAGGTTTTGCTGTATGTAAATGCTCCCATGAAAGCATAACTTCTTGTTCTAACTTATACTACTATTGAGATAATCTCTAAGGAGAATAGAAGTGACTGGCAATTATAATTAAACTCTAGTTTGGGGACAGGGAAGCATTCCATTTCTTGCATTGTTTTTGGTCCTATCTCTACTTTGTAATTAAAATGTATCAGGGTAAAACCACCTATACAACAACAATAAGATAAGATTCAGTTTACACGAAAGTATACCCATTTCTTTTGAGTTGCATCCATATTGAGTATTATCATTTAGTTAACTAAGCCATTTGTGGTTTTCCGTGTTGTGAATGAACACTAGACCTTGATTGTCATGAATGTGATGTTGGTTTTTCCATGATAATCACTTGTTGGTTATGTTACCTTAGAAAAAATCTTATTCAGAATTAAGCAGAAAGTTAAGCATTATTACAGAAGAGGATATATAAGCTTGAAAGTGTCTCTTGTGCAGAGCGGGTTATCAGGGTAGAAGGAATGCTTGTGTATACAAGTACATAGACAGGCCAGTGGAACTATTCACAAATTTATTTTAGGTGCCATTCCTCCACATATGAGGTCATAGCTTGATTCAATAACAGTATCATACAAGATGCAGTTGTCATGCTATTTTGCTGAACTTTCACAGATAAATGGGGTATTCAAGTTAATTGGGACAAAGCTGGCGCGTATTTTGCGTGTTTATAATCAACTCTTATGTGATTCAGGATAGAAACAGCTAGCTATTGGTCACAAAAAACACAATATAGTAATTTCACCGAAGTTAGGCATGTGATTTTGTCGGATGTGGTGTTGTTTTTTTTTTGTTGTTGTCAAGTTTCATTGTGCTTTATATTTATTAATAACTTTACTTACTAGTGTATTACAGGAATGATACCTGGTCATTTGGAGAAAGTGTACGTGCTTTCTCTGTAATCCTGCATGGGAGTGCTTCAGGGATCTCTGGTCTAATGTTTGCTGATGAGTTGTCTGTTTTATTTGAGGTGACCTTCTTCCCTGATATGTTAAAGTTACTCGTAATTTCTGAGACTCTCAATCTCATATATTTTTAAGATAAATGATTGCATACTGTATCCTATTCTATACATTAGAGCTAAATCTTTGTTGTTATCCATGATTGCTTTACCAATAGTTCTCTGTGAAGTTGGTAGAAAATTTGGTTCTGTGAGCTATGTTGACCTCCTAGATATTTGTGACAGGTGGTTAATGGTTTGATGTTTTCTCTGTCTCGTGAGAACAACACAATTGGCTCCTCCAATTCTGAAAGTTCTCACTATATAAATAGTCGGGAGACATTGCATGGTGGTTCTGAAAATGAAATGCCGGTGAATACAAGTACTGGAACATCATTATTTATTCCAAGGATTCTATATACTCTTATATGCACATATGAAATCCAGTCAGTGGATATAGTAGTTCATAAGTCGAGGAAGGTCAGTACCATGGAGAATCAAGTGACAATCTCAGAATCGTTTACAAACCAGAACTTGTCTGTGCACTTCTTGCCTGACAATGGTATACAGATATCTTTTCAGCAAATGCATATGAAGTTTTTGTACGAAAAGAAAAGAGGGAAAATTGACGGACTTGTTGATTTATTTGGCTTACGAGCTGTTCTCCTCAGATATGAAAATGATGTCATGAATAATTATCTTGTGCCACAATCTCAGGATGTATGTGAATTATCAGTTTCTAATTGCACATTCAATTTATCTTTGACACATCTTCCCAGTGAGTTATCATTTTCTCACAGAGTAGTTGGAAGTTCTGGTTCTGGAAGTAATATTTCACAAACAATGGTAGATCCCATTTTGGCAAATATTTCTCAAGAGCCAATTGCTCAACCTCTTAAAGGTGGTGAGGAAACCAGTCGTTCTCAGTCGACTGTGGCTCTAGTGTCAAATACTTGCTTACAGGCAAGAATTTCCTCAACTGAAGTTTATCTGGTAGGATGCCCTTTAAAGGATGTAGTAGTTGGAAAACATCAGTCCAGTAAGCTTGAGATATCTCTATCTGCTGAGGGTGGCAGTCAAACAAGTATTTTTTGCCATTGTCAGGTATTGACTTTTTTACCAGTTTGACCTTTCATACTTTCTCTCACAATTGACTTCTATATGACTCTTGGATTTTGGTCTACTTGAAACTATGTTGATTTAGCTGGGTCATACTAGTACTTATGATAAAGTGGAAGAGTTAATGTATCATGATCTTTCTGACAAATATTTGACAGGGAGGCATTATCTTCTTCGACACCATATCAGCTGTGATGTTTTCTCAATGTGGAAATTCATACATACGTCGCATCAGACATCTTTTACGTGGTCAACCATCATATCAGGAAAACCTACCAGCTGCCAGTAGTGCAAATTTTACTATGACTGAGGCTCAGCTAGGAGTGTGGAATATTCCAGAACATTTTACCATGGATCTCTCTCAGTTTTATCTTGCATTAATTGCTGGAGACGAATCTGGTACGGCTTCTCATTTACTCTCATTTTTACAGAAATATGTTTGACATCTTTTAGTGTTGGATGTTGTGCAGGAAGAGTTCAACAACTTTTGTTTAGTGCTGACATGAAATTGGACCTTAAAGTTGTCAATACGAGGAAAAAGCTATCGTTTGGTCTTTCCCAACTGTCGATTCTTTCTCGTGTTATTCAAGAATCTACTAAACATCAAGGTAGTGATGTTCAGGTTCCTCTGATGTCTTCTAGCACGTCTAGTGATCCATCTTTTTATTTAATATCAAAAGACATGCGATCAGCACTAGAGCAGACGGATGAGATTCATTCTGTAGCACCTGACGGAAGCAGCTCCAGTTCTGATTCACATCAAGATTCCGAAAGCTACATCTTGAAAAAGCTAAGTTGTTTCCTAGAAGCTGAGGAGCCTGTGCAAAAGGATTCTTCAAATTCTCTGACATCAAATCAACATTGGGTTGGCAGTGGTTCTATTTCAGGTTTTGATGTGACAATATCCTTGCGCGAGTTGCAGGTAAGATTTATACATCATATATACTTTGAAAATTAATACGCAATGTGTATTGTTGTAAGAAGATGTATGCCTTACAAATAAAGTGTATGTAAATACTGGGTAGCTGTACACACTTGCAATTCCGACTTTTCCGTATACATTTATTATAACAAAAGAACATAATATATGTTCATGGGTCATTGCTTTTGGCAATGCCAGTTAAAGTTGATGTTTATATGACATGCTATTATGGCTTCAGATGATGCTTTCAGTTGCTGAACTTTCCGGGGTCTCCAGAAAAGAAACTGCCAATGTGCAGCGAAGGCATTTGTATAACGGCGAGGAGTTGGAGAGAAAGTTGGAGGAGATGGTCCAAGATGGTATTATTTCTTACAGGTTTTTTGTAGTTGAAAAGTTTATTGCCTAAAAGTTAAGTACGCAGTTATTTACAAGGTTTTTTGCTTCAAACAATGTAGGGAGTCTCGTTGCAATCCAAGATGTCCATCAGCATATGTATGTTGTTGTAGAAGGTGCAGAAAGAAAGTATCATTTGGCTGGTGCAATGCATTATTCACTTGCTCAAGAGATGTCTATTTTCAGGGTTAGCAATTTCCGACTCACGATAATAGTTCATGCTTGAGATTCTCTGTTCTCTTGTTCCACAAAAATTGCTTCGTTAACATTCCCATAGTACTTAAACCACATTGATAATTGTTTGTCTTATATTTCAGAAAAAATAAAATAAATCAAGCACATGGATTTCTTTAATCTCCCACAATTGTATAATAGAATGTCCATACTCCATACACTCCTCTCCACTATACCTATTATATTTATCCTGTCTCTATGTGAAGTATTTCTTTCATTAGATTATTCCACATAGTATTTGAAAAATGAAGTGATTTCCATTACTCTTCACAACTTGTTTTCAATTTTTCATATAGAGAAAGACATGATACATATATACTACTATACAGGTAGGCCAAGGGACATGACTAATTAATGCTATACTAAATGCTATTAAATATATACATTAACCATATGACATTTAACACTCCTCCTCAGGTTGGAGCATATATATCAAATAGGCCCAACTTGTCACATATAGGGTTAATCTTAGATCCCTGTAGTGGCTTTGTCAACATATCACCAAGTTGTTCTCCAGAACGAACCCAAACTGGCTCAATATTAGGAAGTTCACGAGAAGTTCCTACTACTTTTTCATGAACGAAATGACAGTCGATTTCAATATGGGTTCATGAGAACCCAAGTTGTTTTATTGATGCATACTTTAACTTCTCATCCAGGTGAAATATCATTATCAAAGAATATGGAAGTCATCATATTTGTGGTTCACGTTGACTTCATTATGTGCCAAGAGTGAATCTGGGGAACCCTTGCAATTGAACTGTAATCCTAGATCGAACTTTGTTGAGCTTTCCAGCTCTGGTAACAGTGGGACAGCACTTTGGCGGTCACAGCCTTGCAATTCTGCAAGTTCTGAAGATGATAGTGACCTGGGCTCGTACAATAATGCAGATAAAAGTTTATTTTACATAATAAATAGGAAGAATAATTGTTCTATAGCTTTTGTTGAAGGAGTGCTAGAATTTGTAAGCACGCCTGGAAATCCATTCAAGTGGAAAGTGTTTCAGGATTTTCCTTTGGCTCGTGATCCATTAACGCTAGATAGCTTCTCAGTGAAGGAATCTAAGAATGGTGCACAAGATACTTTACATTCTGATAAAAGGAAGTCCTTCATTGATTTCACAATTGACAAAATTTCTTGGACCATATATCATGAGCTTTCTGATACAACGGAAAAGTTCCCACTTCTCCAGATTTCTATGGTTGCTCCTGAATTTATCATACAGATAATGAATGCAAAAACCAGGGTGATGGCGAAACTTATAGTTGATCTATACTCATTTGATGCCCAGAGAAATTTATGGTAAGTGTTCATCAGAGTGTTTATGAATCTTTCCCTTTTGAAAATATACGTTCCAACAATTTTCTTAGATAGCATTCATATGCAGGAGTACGCTTCTACATCCAGTTGAAGTAAGTATTTTCTGGAGATCTAGGTTTCAAAGCCATGGTTCAGAAACTGCTTCGCATGGAATGCCTCTTCACTTCTATGCTAGAGTTCAAGAGGTAGGCATACATTAATAATATGCTTTGATTTGTTTTTGTGGATGGCAAACTGAGGTATCCTATTGTGGGTTAACAGTTCCGTGTAACGATAATCGAGCTTTCACTGGACATACTTCTGTTTGTGATTGGAAATCTGGATTTGGCTGGTCCTTATGCGGTTCAAAGCTCTGTGATCTTAGCAAACTGCTGCAAGGTATTTTACTGATGACATAATCTACAAGTTCTCAATATGCTTAAAGTTGTAGCCATGCAATCATAGTATGACTTAGTAATTTATAAATATGCACGTGTTTTTCTGTTAGCATAATTACCCGCATACGTATTTTATTGTACCAGCTTTTACTTATAGTTTGACATGCAGTTATGGTGTTTTCCATTTGGCAGGTTGAGAACCAAACAGACCTATTCGTGTTTTGCCAGTTTATGGATAAACAGTGTGCTACAATAGCCAGAAAACAGTCAACAAGTGTGTTTTTAAGGTATTGATAAAAAAAAAAAGGGACTTGAATATGGTGGACATATATGCTTAAGTCACAAGCTCTATCCTATATGTTTACAAATATATATTATCTTGAATTCATCACAATATAATGTATTGGTTTAGTATAATTCTTTTTTATAAGGCTTATATCAATAAAACATGTTTAGTTTCAGCACAATCCTATTCAATTCACATTATGTAAGTTATGTGTTACTATGGCTATTGTGTGTTTACCAGGAACTTGGCTTTAGATCAACCTCCAGAAGCATCATTTGTCTTGATCCAACTTGCAGATCGAGGAGATTTTTTGACCCTTCCGGTTAAATTTTCACTATTTAAAGCTGGAACGTTTGCTTGGAGAACACGTATAGTTTCTAAAAATGGTAGGATTGCCTCTTTTGTGGTCATGTGTTATCATGTTAATGAGTTACTCTTGGAATTTTCTCTGGGCCCCTCATTGAGCGATTAGCTTAAAACTTCAACTTTTGTCTCTTGTCTATTTGAACAGATTCCAAAACATTCCCCGGGCCACTCATTATAGTAGAAATTTCATGGAAATCCGAGGTGCATACTCAACCTATAGTTGCCACTCATACTGGTTTCAAGGCTACTTTTCTCATCAATGTTTCTAATATTCGTGTAGGATGGATTGTCCATTGTCGTCTCTCCATTGTTAAGAGTCCATAATAAAACTGATTTTCCCATTGAGCTCCGATTCCAACGCCCCGAGCAACAAGAAAATCAGCATGCTTCTGTAGTGGTTATGGCAGGGGATACAATTGATGATTCTACGGCAGCTTTTAATGCCATAAAAGCATCTGGTGGATCAAAGAAGGCGTTGGTATCTTTAAGTGTTGGTACGTTGTGAGCCTACTTTTTTCTTATCTATATGTTAATTTGAAATATTAATGTTAAACAAATTTCTAAGCAAATTTACCATTCTACATTCTGTGAGCTCTTAGAAATGTCAAACTTCATGCTGTAATCTTTGGCAGGTAATTTTGTTTTCTCCTTCAGACCTAAAATTTCTGTCGACTCAATGGGATGGTCTGATGAACTTAAAGGTGGAAAGGCTGCCCGGCTCTCTGGATTATTCGATAAAATGAGTTACCATGTACGAAAGGCTTTCCCTGTTGAATCAGCAAAATCATCCTTCAGCACAGCTCGTACTGTTTCAAAATCGGAAGACGGGAAAGTTGATAATTTGCACTTCTTAATTCAGAGCACCAAAAGAGATGTACCTATTTTACAATCGGAAAGAAGGGCTTCAACCATTGCACTAATAGAGCAAAAAGAAATCTATATTCTTCCAACTGTTCAGATATGTAATCTGTTACAGTCTGAGATACACGTTCTTCTGACTGATAAAGGTAACAGGAAATGTCCATTAGTATATCTCAGGTTGACTTTTATATTCCCAACTCTGAGCTTTTTGCAGATCGCTATATTCCCCAGGATCCTGGGAACACGAGCAAGCAGGCAACCATTCCTTGTGGGTCAAGTGTTAATTTGTATGCCAATCCTGAGGCAATGTTCTTTACTGTTACTTTGACTGAGTTTGGATTAAGCTGTAACCCTGTAAATTGTGGTGATTGGGCTAAAAAGTTACTGAAGAAGAAAAAAGCTAATCAAAACTTGGACATGGAGTTGAACTTCGGGGATGGAAGATATTTTGGTTCTTTAAGGTTGTCGTGCACGCGTATGGGAATATTGGAGGTATATTTCTATTTCTATACTTATTTCTAGTTTTAGCCTTCATTTTGATAGCTGATTCGTGTGTATATCTGCAGGCTGCTATATTTACACCGTACACACTGAAGAACAACAATGATTTTGGTTTATATTGTCTTGCATCAAACGATAATCCTCTATCCAGGTAGATCATCCATATTAGTATTCATCCTTCAGCACATTTAAGCCACTACAAGTCACAACAAACTCGTATTCAGGAATGAAGCCGAGGAACTCGATTCTCAAGGATATTCACAACGTGGAGCTTTGCTTCCTCCCAAGTCAGCTATATCATGGTTCTTTAGGTAGTTATTATCCATCCCTATTAACTCCGTTGTCTCATCATGTAGAACTGTATATTAAACAATTTCATTCATTTATTTCATTAGAACAAACAAGGTGTCCCTGAAATTGTTGGATGACAAACCAACTGAAATGGCGTTATTAGACTTGGATGCAGTATCGGGCCTTACAGAGATAAATCTAGAAGTGGAAGAAGCAGGACTTAAGTATATTACAAAGTTGGGTGTTTCATTACATTCATCTTCTGGGAAAGTAGTTCTATCACAAGTAGTATCTTTGAGTCCAAGATATGTAGTACTGAATGAATCAGATGAAGTGATCACTCTCCGTCAATGTAACTTAGAGGTTAGCTCTTATTGTCATTTTATATTGCACTTTCGGGGTTTATCTTTCCTGTATGTTTATTAAGACATACTAACATTTCATGTTGTAACAACACTATGAGAAGAGTGACATGGAGGGCATGTCTACTGTCGGCAGTAAACAGAAAATAGCATTACGACTTTGCAACAGAATGATTAAGAAGAGGGAAACTAGTATTTTTGAGAACTTCATTAGAAAGCATAGAAATGCTCAAGATGATGCAATGCTGTTTATTCAATTTCGACCAACTGATGCTGGATTGGGCTGGTCAGGGCCTGTATGTGTTGCTTCAATGGGTAGATTTTTTTTAAAATTTCGTAGATCTGTGAATGAAAACGACCAAGAAATGGCAACAGAAGGAAATGGACAAGAGTTTGCTAATGTTATTGTCTCAGAAGAGAATTCTTCTCTTGTTTTACGCTTCCACAGACCACCCAACATGAATCTGCCTTACAGGATTGAGAATTGTTTGCGTGATGCATCTATAACTTACTACCAGAAGGTGGGTATTAGTCTTTTTATACCATAATATCTAACACACATGGAAGCTGTAGAACATGCATGCGTTTTGTATGTTTTCCTGCTCCTTGTCATCAAGAGGGAACTCATTCATTCATGACTGTAAATTTCTCAGGGTTCTACAGAACTCGAGACTTTGGGAGCTTCAAAGCAAGTTAATTATGTCTGGGATGATTTATCTCTTACTCATAAGCTGGTCATCCAAATAAGTGGTTATTACTTCTTTTCATTTCGTTGACCCTGGTTAATTATATTTTATATATAAAAGTTGGATTGTAATGGACACAAATATAGGAATAAATTTCACCTGGTCAAAATGTGATTGTTGGTGTGAATGGAATTGATATGTAGCGTGGACTTTTTCCATGTTTGACTTGTGTGCGCTCCACTGATTTCTACCATTCATCAGTTTCAACGAACTCATAGTTACTATGATCCAGATATTCTTAAATATAAGCCTTTTTGTTTTTACTTTTCTTTTTGTAGATTTGCATCTGCTACGTGAAGTGAACTTGGACAAGGTGCGAGCATGGAAACCCTTCTATAAAGTGGGTAAACATAGAGCATTGGGGTTTAATTCCTCCCTAAATAAGAAGGCTGGAAACAACTTCAAGTTGACAAGTCGTGGTCACTTAAATGAGATGGATATGGTGAATTTGGGTTATGAAGTTCATGCAGATGGCCTCACTAGAGTTCTTAGAATTTGTGAACGTCATGATAGCCGCAAACTGGATAGAGTATTCTATCCTGGTGCTAAAGTTACATTTAGGGTCTCCAGGTTTGCTATCAACTTCTGTGAACGTACCAAGCAGGTTAGTCTCTTAGTTTAATTGACCATACTGCATTAAACAAGTTTATGCTTGATACACATAATGTTGCATTTGATAATTCACCTTTCCATTTCAAAGAATAACAATTGATGATCATAGTTCTATTTTGATGGAGACTTTTAATGACTTTGCATATAAATCGACCACTGAAGGAAGAAGACTCGGATCAAGCATTTGTCTACACACCAATCATTGTTATGCGGCTTAGTAACATCAGTCTTGATTCCATGCTTACTGATCAGCAAATACTCAATCATATTAGGGTTCAGGTAACCTTTTCATAGAGAAGTTTGCTCATGCATATTTTAATTCTTTTATTCTTATGTCTCCATCTTTTATGTGCTATGAGATACTGAAAGATAACTTTGCTGCAGTCTATGAGTGTGGATCAGAAGTGGGTGGGAGCTCCTTTTGCTGCAATGCTCCGTAGGCATCAAACAGGATTCACGGATACACATGATGGCATGCTCCGTGTAGTACTCATTCTGCTCCCGTCCACTTCCAACATCCGACAAATAAAATACTCATCCATTGTTCTTCAGGTAAAACAGAAACTTAGGTTCCTTCAATACAGTATTGTTGATTTTTGCTATGGTTTTCATTAGGGGTGAAAATTTTTGTGAGTCTGGCAGCTTGGATAACAGATCAAATTGGATGGTTGTTTGTATGGTTTGGAATGAGTAGGGTTTACCCGAAACAATTTTTGCCCATAAATTCCAAGTTTGTTATACATAATACACATGACTTTTCTGTATTTTAGCCGATTGACTTGAATCTGGATGAGGAAACCCTAATGAAGATCGTCCCTTTCTACCGAAGATCACTCAGTGACCCAAATACTCCCAGTCGGCAATATTACTTTGATCATTTTGAGATACATCCAATAAAGGTTTAATGCTACTCTCTATATGCCTGCTATCCATTGGATTATCTTTAACAAATATCAACAGCATTTCACACGTTTCTTGTAGATCATAGCAAGCTTTCTTCCTGGAGATTCATATTCCAGCTATAATTCAACACAGGAGACACTCAGATCCTTGCTGCATAGTGTGATAAAGGTGAGCAGTGGACTTTTCAGACTTTCATTTGATCTTAATTTTAAACTCTAAGTTTGCTTATTGTTGTATAACTTATTAGGTTCCTGAAATAAAAAACATGACCGTCGAGCTGAATGGTGTCCTAGTTACTCATGCTTTGATTACTATACGTGAACTTTCTATCAAGTGTGCACAACATTATTCATGGTAAGCCTGTGAAGGCTATCATCCAATCTCAAAAGTGATTTGTTCTTTATGATGTTATCTCATCTTTACTTTTTATTTCTGTAGGTATGTAATGCGAGCAATCTACATAGCAAAAGGAAGCCCATTGCTTCCCCCAGCTTTTGCTTCAATTTTTGATGACCTGGCTTCTTCATCTCTTGATGTTTTCTTTGATCCTTCAAGTGCCTTGGTCAAGCTTCCTGGTCTCACCTTAGGTCTCTCTCTCCATCTATGAACTTCAACCACTTCTATTACCCTTTTTACTATAAGCTGGACATTTTAAGGTGTTTATTAAAAACTCGCAGCCTTTCAAAATCTCTCATATTTAATTAGCTCTATTTGTTGATTTAACTTCTAGAGTATATTAGTTCAGCTTGCTTAGAACTGCATGGTTGTTTCCTGAGCACATAGTTTCTCTGCATAAAATGGGCTGGTCGAATGGGTAATGGGTCAAAGTAGGTGTGGTTGAAAACGGGCCGGGCTGGACTCATCCATCAAAATGTTGTCTGATTAATTATAAATACAGATTAAAAGCCTATTTCTTAAAGTAAGAATATCTCTTTCCTAATAACGTGATTAAGGTGGTCTTAAGCATCTGTGTCACCTGGGAATCTTTTGGCTGCTAACTTGAAAGTAACAAATTCTTCTCTGTAGTATATGTAAATTAACAATCGCTTTCTTCTATGATTCATTGTCTTTTCTAGAGTTTCAACACTGTAATCCTTACTCGATGCTTGCAGGTACGTTCAAGCTTCTCAGTAAATGCATAGATGGTAAAGGATTCTCTGGGACCAAGCGTTATTTAGGTGATTTAGGGAAAACTGTAAGTGCTTTCTTTTAATACATTTTCAGGTTGAATTTCTTTTAAGTGTCATGAATTCTGTCACCTGATGATAATGCAGCTAAAAACGGCTGGATCCAATATACTTTTTGCTGCTGTCACCGAGGTTTCAGACTCGGTGCTTAAGGGAGCAGAAACTAATGGTTTTAATGGAATGGTAGATTTATTTTCATTTAAAATATAAATTTGTGGTTAAAAACAAAACCTTCAGGATTTGTTTTTATGTTTCTTTCCTAGTTTAACGGTTTTCAACAAGGAATACTGAAATTGGCAATGGAACCGTCTGTACTGGGGAGTGCTTTTACTGAAGGCGGTCCAGATCGAAAAATTAAGCTTGATCGTAATCCCGGCATTGATGAGGTGTTCTAAATGTATTTGGCTATTTGCTTTCATTGCCATGATTTTATATGCTCTGCATGTAGTACTATACTTTATAGCGATCCTGGTATTGATGAGATAATTTAAATATATTTGGGTATTTGCTTTCATTGCCATGATTGTATATGATCTACATGTAGTACTTTCTTTAACCAGTGTATGTCTTCCTGGCCTTTTTTCTAACCCAATTTTTTGTTTGGAATTTGACAGTTATATATCGAAGGATATTTACAAGCTATGTTGGATACAATGTATAAACACGAATATCTTAGAGTGAGAGTGATTGATGACCAGGTATATTCATGCAAGTGTCACCTGTTTCGGTGCTATTCACTTGTTTAAGTGAATCTGTGATCCAGATTTTCAGACCATCAATCCTTTTTAGTGCCAGTACCTTTACATGTATGTATACAATCATGATAATCAACAGTCTTTTCGCGTTAAATATGTATAGGTTGTCTTGAAGAACCTGCCACCGAACAGTGTACTTATAGATGAAATTATGGACCATGTGAAGGGCTTCCTCATTAGCAAGACGTTGTTGAAAGGAGAGGCTTCATCCTCTCATACATTGCGCCATCTTAGAGGAGAAAATGCAAGTGTACATAAACTCTATTTTTGTTTTGTTTTTACATCAGTGGTATTGTTTCCCGTTTTCATTGCATTAATCTTTTTCTTAAGATCTTTTCGGGGAACAAAACTTGCAACTCAAACCAATCTGCCGATAGTTAAAAACATAGAGAAAGCTAAGATCAGTTAGGTATACCGAAAACCAATTTGAAAACCAATGCTTTTTCATTGCAGGAATGGAGAATTGGTCCAACAATTTTGACTTTGTGTGAGCACCTCTTTGTAAATTTTGCAATCGGATGGCTGAGAAAGCAGGCTAGTGAGCTGACATCCAAAATCAAATGGGAGGGTAAGTTTGACGTTGGTGATGAACAAGCTATTGTCCAGGCATCCACCCCAAAACAACAGAGTAAGGCATCTGTTTTGAAATGGGGTGTTGGAAGGTTTGTTTTTGCAGGTATAGTTGCATATATTGATGGTCGGTTA
Source organism: Solidago caesia (assembly GCA_028566075.1). NCBI lineage: Eukaryota > Viridiplantae > Streptophyta > Magnoliopsida > Asterales > Asteraceae > Solidago > Solidago caesia. Next base: position 1,965,269 of record JAOXNX010000033.1, read on the forward strand.
TGTCGTAGTATTCCTAATCCTGTAGCTAGGCGCATTGTTAGCGGTTTTGTGTTGAGTTTTCTTGACAAAAATGATAACTGAGAATTGTCCAGTGTATATTGCCTGTATATTGGTAGAATTACTTCAGAAATTTTGATACACGGTTAAAGTAAAAACGACCAGTAAAAGATGAAGTTGGGAGAACCCGTACTAATATATAATTACGTACATTAAAATGCTACTTTATATCTAATTCAGCTATCTCCTAAAATTAACTTCTTATCTATGTAATTATATATTAGCAACAACTTTTATATAAAGCTATCATTACTAACAACTTTAGAGCAGTCATTAGTAAAACTTTTGTTTTTTCAATGTTTTTGTATAAAATTTATTAAAAATAAATAAAAATTCTACCACTTACAAGTGGATCTTTTAGAAACATGAGTTTTGCATTTTAAGATATTTTGTACCGAAAAGGACAAGTGTTTCAATTTTCATAATCAATATCGTTGTAAAAAGCTGTAAACAGCGTCATGTTTTCATACAGTATTGAGATGATATGACTGTTAAATGTGTTGTCACGGGTATTTTTTTTTAACCTAAAAGAAAGTTGATTTCATATAATGCTTATATTAAAGCAACTAATGACATTTTGATACTATAATATAATTTTATATATGAACATAACATATAATGTAAATAATGACACTTTGAAAATGATAATATAAAACCTTATCAATAATTACATTAACTAAAACAATGACACTTTGATAACAATTATATAATGTATTACTATATGTGAGATTATAACAAAATATATAATAATTGGTGATGATGAACCATCTCCATAATAGCTTAGGGATAATGATATCTTTTCTACACTATGGAGGCTACTAGGCTCCAGCCCATACGTAACCTCCGGACTTGAGCATGACTGCTCCATGGAGACTCCTGAAGTAGCTTCCGGACTTGAACATGGATGCTCCATGGAGGCTCCTGGCAACGCTTCCGGACCTGAACATGACCCCAGCCCTGTTAAGTCATGGGCTTGATTTAGGCCCAAACATGGAAAGCTCATTGACAAAATCACTAAACCCTAGAATCTCTATTCCCTTATGAATAGAAGATAAAAGCACCAAGCCATATGACCTTCCCTCTCTCCTTTCTTCCCTCTCTATCTTCCTCCCTCACTCTATCTAGCCTACTTCGGTCCAGCGGCTCGACTAGTGGCGTAAACAAGTCAGCTTGTGGTCACCAATTGGGAATCGCCACCCGAAGTAGCAACAACATCAGCTTCCTCATTACACCTTATAGATCAGGATTTACAC
>JAOXNX010000033.1:1970354-1981470 GCA_028566075.1 Solidago caesia
GATGGGTGTTACAGAGTTTAAAGCGGACACTTGGTGAAGGCTTTTGCGTAAGTGTAATAGTTACCGACAGGGAGCTAAAAAACTATGGTACAAATATCAATTCTCTTACATTAATAGCATACACTACTCGCCGCCGCCGCTACTCATCGCCGCCACCGTCATCGCCGCATCGCGTGACATTCGTCTATTTTATTTTTAAAGTCATCTATTTTAAATAATAAATAATTATATTAAATTAAAAGAAGAAATAAAGGAGAAATGAAGAGGTTGGCACGAATTGGAGTATGGATTTGGAAGAAAGGGACACATTTTAAGTCGTGACAGGTATACCACATGCGGTGGTACCACTAAACAGACTAACCTGTTTTTTTATATTTCTTAATGGTTTTGACATGCCATCCATGTTTTTTAAATAATTTACCGATAAACTAAAACTGGATTGATGTTTTCTTTTATTGACATGTAGCGTTTTATTTAAGCGATATGTGCTTTTTTAAATCTATATTTATCAATTTTTTTAGATACCGTAAATAATTAAAACTTTTAATTAATTGAGAAATAAATACAGGTACCTAATATAATTAAAATCTTATTTTATTCATTATTATCATAAATATAGATTTTCATCACCAATCATATTTTTTAGTAGTAATTTATAATTTACGACATCTTTTTATTTACAATAATATAAAATTAAAATTTTTATTCTAATATATAGAATATCTTAAATTAATTATTAGATAATAATAATAATGATCTATATTTCTAACTTATAATTTAATATTAGATTTTTGTCCCGTGTATATACACGAGCAGACACAAAACATTACATTTCAAAAACATTATAAAAATTAATATTTCGTTATGAAATTCATATGGATTAGATGGATGTTAAATACTAGTCGACTTGGGAAAAAAGAGTCAAAGAGAATTTGTCGGTACTTTGTTGATCTGATCTTCTTTTATCGTAAAAAATTAAAAAAAAATGAAACAACTTTACATTGCATTCTTGAGAATTTTTTAATAGCGTACGGAAGGACAGTAAACAAACAAAATAAGGCTCTTTAGCCAACGTACACGAATTAAAAAAAAACAGAATGTGTGTGTTTTTTTGCGATTAATGTTCTTTATCCTCGATCCCGGTACTAACTTTAGAGTAAGCAAATTAACAAAAAGAATTAATTAAAGAAAGAAAATCAATTAAGAAAAAGAAATACGGGCCGGAGGTGGGGGATATTTGCAAGAAAATATACACCGATTAAACCCTTCTTAGTAGTGTAACAATGATTTGAGACAACAACGATTTACGTTGCGTGTTTTATATGATTGATATTGACTATTACATTGATATGTATGTTCAACTTGCTTAGTGTATTTTAAAGTGTGGGTACTACCAAAAAACTTTATAGCATTGTATTTGATGATATATTTTATTAAAGTGTGGTTGCACTAAAGTTAACGTTAGAAACTATAAGTTAGTTTACATATGCTTCCTTCTATTATTACTGTATTTATTGATTCACAAATGCTCTTTTCAAATTCTTGTGTAACCAAAACACATAATACTTTTCTAATATATGTATTTATGAAACTTCTTTGAGGGTATTATAGACATATAAAATGGAAATATTGTAAAATAATTTCATTAAAGATATTATATATATATATATATATATATAATGAAGATGTTTAGAATAATAAATAAGGAGGAGGGCAATTTATGGTAAGTTGAGGGGGGGAAAAAAAAGGGGGGGGGGGGGGTATGCTTTATATATTAATATATATTAGTATCGAAACATAGATTCCAAGTAAGTTACAACGAACCATCATCAAATGGTCTAGTGGCAAGGAGACCTCTTTCCTCACAAGAGGTAAGGGGTTTGAGTCCTACCCTAGACATATTTGGGGTGACTACAGGTATTGAATTTCCATCTAAGGTGGGCCTGAGTGAGTTTTCCCCTCCAATCTCTGGGCGATTGGTTTCTCATCGAGGGGTTTAAATTGGGGATCTATTCGGCGAGTGAGCTCTCTAGCGCGGACCAGGTCAAGACAACGTATGCTAGACCTCCCGATATTCACGAATAATTCACACCTTTAAAAAAAATAATAAGTTACAACGGTATATTTTAAATTTTGAAGAGCATTATATTGTAAAAGTTATAAATGAAAAACTAATTATATAAAAAACTAGTAATATAAAAAAGGGAAAAAGAAGGAAAAAAATTGAAGTTCGCATGGTATGTTGGATCGCCATTTATTATAATATATACTCCAAGATACTCATGCAAACAATACCATGCGAACATATAAAATTGGGAAAATCATATATGCAGCAACAGCAGCTAAATTCCCAAGTGATGAAATAAATACCCAGGCCTCCCCTGAATTTACCCAGCTGCACCAAAAAATTAATGCAGCCCGCTGCAACAAAAAATTGGTACAGCCCGCTGCACCAAAAAATTGGTGCAGCCCGCTGCACCGAGCTTTCCCCTATAAAATTCAACTATGTTTGCAATTAATCTTCTTTATTCTTCCGGTTACACAAACAAACAAAAAAAATTCAGCATTTATCCTCCCCGTCCTTCTCATTATATATAGAACTAATTAACGGAGTGGATGATTAACATTAATTTACTTCACGTACGTACAGAAAAGAATTAAAGAAAGAAAACCTCCCTTTTCAACCCCTTTACTTACAAATCTACCCAAAAACAAAATCATTAATGGAAGATTTTAGTATTCCTGTCGCCACCGATAATTCCTTGCCAAATCCGGAAACAACCAACTTTACAAGATTCACCACCTCCACATTTTCGTTCCAATGTGTTCGCAACATCTTTAATGTAGCAGAAACACGCCGTATTTGGGCACGCCAATACCTGCGAGTAGTAGCATTTTTGTTCCAATGTGTTGGCAATATCTTTGATAATGTAGTAGCTGAAATACGCCGTATTTGGGCTTCCCAATACCCTGGAGTAGTAGCATTTGCGGAACAAGGTGTCGGTGACATAGTGCCCTGTCCAGCTCTTTGTTTCATCATCAAATTGTTACTTGCACTCGCACAAATTAAGGCGCAATCGCTCTCTGGATTTCATTTTACAACACACCATCACATTATGACCATCTCGGCTACCACTGTCCTTTTGTACGCCTTTTGTTCTGCAGTTGAAAAAGTCATCATCTCTTTTGCAGGCTATGACCGTTCCGCCTTTTGTGTGGCTGTAGCTAGATTGGGTAAGATTGGTTGTTTGTGGATTTTCGCTGCATCTTTGGCTGCTTTTCTCTATATCTGACACGACGAACTTTTCATCATATTAGGCATATGTAGCCATGTAGGCTATGTTTTATTTACGCGTTTAGTTAACAAAATCTAATGTTAGTGTGCACTTTTGCTTGTTGAAGATGTTATTTACACCTTTGTATTGTTATACCTTTTCAGGGGGAATGAACTATAGAATGTTGTTTGGGAGTGTTGACTGTTAATTAAGCACCTTTTAGTTAATATTGCCTGCTCTGCTATTAACTCTGTCAAATAGTATACGGGTGGAAATTAAGCCATTACATGATTATGTAATTTGGAAGTTACAGAAGATGGATTATTGTCTAATAACTGGGTCCCTTAATTGTGGCTCAAGACTCTTACTTTTTATAGAAAGAAAAGGATCAAGGATGTAAATTAGGTTCAAAGAATGCATTTACAATAATATTCACGATTCGTTGATTTGGAGGAGTGATGTAACACACTATGTATGATAGCAGTTTGGTGTATACAAAATTGTATTGTTACAAGTGGCTGGCCTTGATTCAAGGGCGGATCTATGTGAGGGACCCGTGGCCCCCTGCTCCCTCCGTTTTTTGGCTCCGTAGTGGTATTTTATCCGTATTTCATTTGAAAAATTATTTCTTTTAGTATTATTCTGTGGATCCCGTGACTTTCCTCAAGATCCGCCACTGTGTTGATTGTATCTGGATCGGATGAGATGTTATGGTTACATTTTTCTTTAGATAATTAGATTACTTATACCAGCTTTAGATATATGTTCTAAGCGAATCCCTAACTTAGGCTATGTAGTGGTTTGTTAAAAAATACATTGCCCTTAACGGTTTTACAAACAAAGAACCAAAAAAAGAAGCTACTGCATACCGATTAACAGGGGATATTGGATTGTCAGTAAACGGCAATTGGAGTTTGGATGGTGTAGTCGTTATAACGTCCACCCATTTGCTTTGGGTGTGCTTGTGAACCACATAATCTTCTTGGCAGCTTGCTAACAGAACCGCAAACCAGGATTTAGTTGCATTGTATACTAGTGTTTTTTCATAAGTCATTGGTCTGCTAGCTGTTGGGTTTAGACTTGTTGTAGTTAAGTTTTCTATTTAGAACTTTTACCTACAGCCAGCTAACACCTCGATTTATATTAGAAATTTCAGCTAGTTGTGTTTACTTTGACTACATCGCTCCATAGCAACAAAGCCAAAGACCATAAACCTTTCCTGTCCCCGAGAAACTATAAGTCCTCAATATCCTCAGTTTTGTGTTGATTAGAATCACTTATCTGGGATTTCAAGATGTATAATTGAAATTAAACTTGTCATAAAACCTGAAACATTATTACTGAATTGAGCATTGTCCATATCACTAAAATACATTTATATGCATGTTGATCTGTAGTTCCCTAAGTTTCAGGGGAAAGTGGGCGATTGGCGATTTTTGGCGATTAGATGATGGTCGGCCGCATGAATCTCAAATCAACTCACTGCCTTCTTTATAATTGGTTTGTTTAATCTCTTTATTCATATCAATTCACTAATCTCTTTGGTGGGTCGGTGGTTTTTGATTTGCTGCTTGAAGTTTTATTGCAATTAACTCTTCAATTCATAGTGGGTCGGTGGGGTTTATTATTACTTCTTTCATAATTGTAAACAATTCACAATATTAGATCAATAGTGGGACGGTGGGATTATCAACTTTTATTCATTGTTCATCTCGCTATTGACTAAGAACTGAGGAAAAGTGAAGGAAAAATATGAAAAGAGCTAAGAGGGCCAAAAAAACCCAGTTCGCCTCCTCCTTTGAAAAAAGGTTCGAGTTCGGGTAATCTCAGCTCCATTGGTACCCCGGTGAGTCCTAGTGTCTCAGATGAAAACATCTACAGCATGAACGATGGGACTTCTGAAAAACATGGAGGGATGGGCAAGGTCCCTCATGTGAAAAATAATAAAAAAACTGTTTTAAATAAAAAAAAACTGTGGAAGTGATACTGGCCAAAATGATGGGTTTATTCCTCCAAATGGTAGTGGTACTCCACTACCTTGTGATGCTAATAATCCTGATGCAAATATGAATGTTGATACGGAAATAGAGGCTGCTGAAACTCATTCATCGACTGCTCAGCCCGATATAGGAAGTAGGGTTGATGATGAGGGTGACTTGAAGGCTTATATGCAAGATCTAGAGAAACCTAGTACTGTCAATGATGAGGAAAGCGATTTTGTGAAGAACGCTGATTATAAGGAGTCTAAACAAGTTGATCCACAGGGTCCTATCTCCTATGCTAAGGCAGTGAAAGATGATAGCACGACTAAGAAGAAGGTAAACTTTCGTTCTTTACATGTTAATTCAGGTATAGAAGGGATTGATTTAATTATCCCCAAAGAATCTGTGGCTATGGCTAATTCGAAATTTGCAAATACTTTAGTGGGCTACTTCTTGGGTAAGCGACTAGCCTATCCCATTGTTGACAATTATACAAAAAATGCTTGGGCGAAATATGGGATTAAGCGTATCATGATGAATCAATCGGGGTTCTTCTTCTTTAAATTTGAAACAAAAGAGGGAATGGAAAGGGTAATGGAACAAGGGCCATGGTTGATTAGATCTGTCCCGTTGTTTTTGAATATTTGGACACCCGAGACGAATTTGACAGTTTCTGAGATTAAAAAGGTCCCGGTGTGGGTAAAGCTACATAATGTTCCTTTGGTGGCTTTCAATGACGATGGTCTAAGTATGCTTGCTACCAAGTTAGGAAAACCGATGGCTTTGGATTCTTACACTAGCTCAATGTGTATTGAATCTTGGGGGCGAAGTAGTTTTGCCCGAGCTTTGATTGAGTTAGATGCGGATAGTGAAATTAAAACAGAAATAGTAGTGGGAATTCCAAATATGGTTGGAGATAACTTTTCTAAACAGGTTATTAAGATTGAGTACGAATGGAATCCCCCGCGGTGTGCTACATGCAAAGTATTTAATCATGCAAATGAACAATGCCCAGAACAAGTTAAACGGGCAGAGCCGATTAAGCAGAATGTCTCTAGGGACAGATTTGTTCAGGTGGACTGGAAGAAAGGAAAGGGTAAAGCGGTTCAGCAGGAAAAACACATAGAGGGAGTGCAACTCTCCAAGCCGAAACCCAAGTTTGTGTATAAGGTGAAACAGAATCAACAAAAAATGGGACATTCGGAACAAGTGACAACGAGCAATTCGTTTTCTGCATTGGAGAAGGATGTTAGGGATATTTCGGATGGTGTATTGGAGCAGGTTATTGATGGTAATGTTCATGGTAAAGCTTCAATAGTATTGGTTGATGATGATAGTGATTTTGATGATGCGGAGAATATCTATGATGAGACTAGGGATGGTACAGAAAATGTCAGTAAAAAGGGGGCAAGCACTCCCGATGATCCAGTGCTTAATGTATAATTTTGCATCATGGAATATTAGGGGTATGAACCAAACCCCAAAGCAAAATGAGGTTCGACAGGTTATTGCTGATAATCAATTGTGTGTGTGTGCTGTCTTAGAGTCCCATGTTGCTTCTACTAAACTCGCGACATTATGTTCGAAGGTTTTTTGGAAGTGGCAGTGGACTTCTAATGTTACTTTATGTAGAAAGGGGTCTCGCATTATCTTGGGATGGAATCCGGACTTGGTGGATTTAATGGTTATTGATCAGTTAGACCAAGTTATCCATGCCCAAATTATCATTAAGGCTAACTCGAAGGTTATTATGTGTTCGTTTGTATATGCTCACAACAGGTACATGGACAGGCGTGATTTGTGGAAGAATTTATGTCGACATAAATTGTTTGTAAAAGATTCTCCATGGTGTCTTCTTGGTGATTTTAATGCTGCTCTTAATCTAGAAGACTCGTCTGCAGGGTCTTCTTATACGGATATTGCCATGAGAGAATTTCAGGAATGTGTTCAGGAGATTGAAGTTTCGGATGTTAATATGATTGGTCTTCATTTCACTTGGAATCAGAAACCCAAAGGTGCTGAAGGTACACTTAAAAAGATTGATCGTGTCCTTGCTAATTCAGCTTTTATGGATGGTTTTGTTGGGGCCACGGCTATTTTTCAACCATACAGGATCTCAGATCATGCACCGGCTGTTCTTAGGCTTCCCATGAGGTCGAAATTCGTACCTAAACCTTTCAAGTTTTCGAATTTATTGTTGCATAATGCTAAATTTAAAGATGTGGTTTCTGAGGTATGGAAAAGTGAGTTCACTGGTTATCCAATGTTTTGTCTTGTGCAAAAACTAAAGCTTGCAAAAAAACCACTTCGAAAACTTCTGTTTGAGAAAGGTAATTTACATAACAAGGTTGCATTGTTGCGGGATGAGTTGGATGCGATTCAATTGGCTTTAGATAAAGATCCTCATAACCGAGTACTTAGACAAGAAGAGGCTGCTTATCTTCAAGCTTTTCATGATGCATCTCTTGATGAAGAAATATTCTTAAAGCAAAAAGCAAAAATCGAATGGCTTCGTGTGGGTGACTCGAATTCTGCTTATTTTCATAAAGTGGTCAAAGCTTGTGTTAGTAGGAGTCGGATTGATATGGTCATTGATTCGAGTAGCAATGTGATTGATGGTGCTGGTGTTGCTCAGGTGTTTGAGTCGCACTACATTAATTTCTTTGGACAGCCAGGTACGGTTATACCACTAGATACAAATGGTTTATTCTCTTCTGCTTTAACTCACGACAAAGCATTTGCTATGATTTCTGACGTTACTGATAATGAAGTGAAAGATGCTATATTCTCGATGGGTGATGATAAATCGCCTGGTCCGGATGGTTTTTCAGCGGGTTTTTTTAAGGGTGCTTGGGATGTTATTGGTCCTAATGTCATTTCTGCGGTAAAGGATTTTTTTGCATGTGGCAAGCTTTTGCGTGAAGTGAACCACACGGTTATTGCTCTCCTACCAAAGATTTCTTCTCCATCTCGGGTTTCTGACTATCGGCCTATTGCTTTATGCAATGTTCTTTTTAAGTGCATCACTAAGATCCTGGCGAATAGAATTAAAGGCGGTTTAGAAGATTTGGTTAGTTGCAATCAGTCAGCATTTATTCCTGAAAGACGAATTTCTGACAACATTCTACTCACTCAGGAGTTAATGCATAATTACCATCTGGATAGAGGACCACCAAGAGCGGCGTTCAAGGTGGATATTCAGAAGGCTTATGATACGGTTGATTGGACTTTTCTTAAATGTATTTTGCAGGGCTTTGGATTTCATGATCGTATGGTACATTGGATTATGGAATGTGTCTCTACACCTTCATTTTCGATTTGTATCAATGGGGTTCTTCATGGTTTTTTTCATGGTAGGAGAGGTTTGCGACAGGGGGATCCTTTGTCTCCTTATTTGTTCACCCTTGTCATGGAAATTCTTACTCTGATTCTTCAGCGGAATGTTCGGAATGCTGGTAATTTTGGCTTTCATCCGTATTGTGAAGGTCAGAATATTATAAACTTGTGTTTTGCTGATGATCTTTTTATTTTTATGCGTGGGGATTCTTCGTCTGCAAAAATTATTAAGGATTCGCTGGATGAATTTAAAGGGGTCTCGGGTTTGGCTCCTAGTCTACCTAAGAGCACGGCGTTCTTTTGTAATGTTCTTAATCATGTAAAGCTTTCTATTCTGAGTATTTTGCCATTTGAAGAAGGTAGGTTGCCGGTTAAGTACTTGGGAGTTCCTTTGATTTCTTCTAGACTAATGCTACGAGATTGCAGAGTCCTAATTGATAAAGTTAGACAGCGGGTGCAGGATTGGAAGAATAAGTTTTTATCTTTTGCTGGGCGTTTACAGTTAATCAATTCTGTGATTTCTTCCTTGCATGTTTACTGGTCTACGGTATTCATTCTTCCTTCACGTGTCGTGTATGAGATAGAGCAGATCATGCGGGGTTTTCTATGGAGTCAGGGATCTTCTGTTAGAGGTAAATCGAAGGTAGCTTGGGATGTGGTATGTCTCCCTAAAGCTGAGGGGGGCTTGGGAATCCGAAAAATTGAGCCTTTTAATCTTGCACTGATTTCAAACCATATATGGAGACTTCTGTCTTTCCAAGACTCGCTTTGGGTTAGGTGGGTTCACATGTATAAATTGCGAGGTAAAAGTCTTTGGCAGGTTCAATTGCGAGGTAATGCTTCATGGAGTTGGAGAAAGCTCTTGCAGATAAGGCCCCTACTTAGAAAGCATGTTTGGCATCAGGTCGGCAATGGAGCTTCGTGTTCAGCTTGGTTTGATTCATGGTGTGAGCAAGCGCCGTTATATGATAAGTTGCCTCCTCGACTTATATCCAATGCTGGTTTTTCTTTAGAAGCAAAGGTGGCTGATGTCATTTTAAATGGAAATTGGATCTGGCCGAGCTCGTGGTGGCAAAAAATTAATTTTTTCCAACCTCCTGTTTTGGTGCCACACAAGCTTGATGAAGTTAAATGGTTAGATCGTAATGGTCAGCTATTAGATTTTTCAGTCGATGCTACTTGGCAAGATTTAAGACCCCGTGCATCAAGGGTTCCATGGTTTAATATGGTGTGGTTTAATCAATGTGTTCCGAAACATGCTTTCATTCTTTGGTTGGTGATTCTAAGAAAACTTAAAACGCAGGATGTAATTCAACAATGGGATCTACCTAGTGGTGCTGACTTAAACTCGCTGGTGTGTCCCTTATGTGGTAACCAGCCAGACTCTCATACTCACCTTTTCTTTGAATGTTCATTTTCTGTCCATGTGTGGGGATTAGTTCGTGTGAAAGCCCAAATTAGCTGTACTTCTAATCTTTGGGATGATATTGTTGCAAGTATGTTACAAGGTAGGCAACGACGGATTACTCATAATGTTGTTTCCAAGTTGGTGCTTGCGGCATCTGTTTATTTCATTTGGCAAGAACGAAATACAAGAATTTTCTCGAACAAAAGGCGGACGGCTGATCAACTTGTCAAGTGCATTATTTCTACTGTTCGTATGAAGTTACTCACTATACCTTTTAAGAGAACAGTTAGAGTGGAAGATCTTAGGATTGCTTGGAATTTAAACTCGGAATTTCATACCGAGTAACATTTTTTTGTTCTTTCCTGATGTATGTTCATATTGTTATAGTCGAATAGCTAGGTGCTGGGACTTTTTCATTGGTTTTTGGGTGTTGCACAAGTTGCATGTAATTTGTAAAAGTCAGTCTAGTATTTCAGCTAGATTGCCTGTTTTTATTGATATATATACGAATATAGCCAGGGGTAACGGCCTTTTACCGAAAATGTAGTCATGTGCCAGACATGTGATGGGTATAATGGTCTTTTCATGATACAAGGATTAAAAGTGTAATTAACTCTAAATCTTTAAGGACCAAAAATGTAACCAAAAGTTTCATCTATCATTTCCAGATTTAATCCAAGAAATTTACAAATTTAATCTATTTCAAACATATTAACAAATAAATAAAACCAAATCTTGGATTTGCGGATCGCAAATCAGATTTGAGATTTGCGATTTTGGACCTTTTTTGCGATTTTTGACTTTTTGGATAAGATTTTTTGCATTTTTTTTTACTTTATACATAACAACTATCCAAATGTTTATATCTTCGTATTTAAGTTCGACATTTTTTTGTGATTTTTGACTTTTTTGATAAGATTTTTTGCATATTTTTTATACTTTAAACTATCCAAATGTTTATATTTAAGTTCTTTGTCAGGTCTTTTTATTTTGACAAAATTCAGGTCTTTTTATTTTGACAAAATTCATGTATATCTTTTTTTTTAAATATAAAATATAAATGTTCTAAAGTGCATATGCATCATTAGAATATGCTTTATTGGGTATATGTTAAT
>JAOXNX010000033.1:1986554-2001134 GCA_028566075.1 Solidago caesia
TCCAAGTCATATATAACCTCTAAGTCCAGAATTGGCTCCAAGTTATATATGACCTCTAAGTCCAAAGTGGCATCATTTCAAGTTGGAGATACTCGCCAGGATCGCTAGTAGTCTCAACTTGGGTACGCATGGGTGGTCTCGGGAATGCACATTATACTTGTATACTATTTTATATATTATCAAATGGATATTTCTCAGGATAAGACTATTCGGTTTATGAATAGCATCACTACTATTATTTTGGTAAATCAAACTCGTGAACTCACCAACTATTTAGATAGTTGATCCTCTCAAATTTCATGCTTTTCAGGTAACCAACAATAAGCGTTGGAATCTTGTTAAGGCCGTGGCGCCTTAATGCACTTTTTGGGAATGCTTTAAGATCAAGAACCATTAGAGCTTTTGTATTAGTATTAATTCTCTCATGAACAATGTTCTTCATGTAAATGTATTCAGGAAATCCGGGTAACGAATATGGATGACTTGTATCCGTTTTCGGTATCTTGATTCACAACTTTGTACGTGTATTTATACATGTACGGGCAAACATTATATGTAATGACTATTATGTTATGTTTTGTAAGCAATTAATGTCAAATTCCATATTCCGCCTTGTCGGGGTGTGACAGAAACCGCCGCTGTTATGCAAGAGTTTACCCAGTCGGGGTAAGTATGTTTCGGGGTAAGTATGTTTTGCTGACCCTTTTGTTATGACTGTTCGTTATATATCTCTCCTAATTATTTGTGTGTGGTATTGGTTGCTTGTGCTCATAATATAACATATTTACATGTACAGTTAATAACACATGGGTCAAAGTTTCTTACTTTTTAGAGATAACTTAGGGTTTAGTTTTCTAGTGTACTTTGCTCGTTATTTTTTACCAATGCGGTACCGGGGATCAAAGGGTTCCCTCTGATTTACTCTTTTTCTGTGCTTGTACCTCCACCTTGTAACAAAGAGACTTGTTTTTAAGAACTTAACTTTCGTTTCTTTGTGCAGTGGTGTAAGACCTTTTAACTTGGACCACTTATGGTAATGGACAGCAATGTCTTCTAATCTAATGTCCTTTGAAGAAAACTTGGATTGGGTTTCCTGAATATATGTTTTTGACTCCTTGCACAAATTTGGTAGCTTGATAATAATATTTCAAAGTACAGTTTGCATCACTATAAACAAGCCCAACATGAATTTGGGCCAAGCCCAACACAAGTATCACTAATTATGTATATGTAATTTTCGGATATCGGATAATCCGAATATCCGAAATTTTTGAAAAGTCCATCCGATATCCGAATCCGAAAATCCGATTTTCGGATATCCGAAAATCCGATTTTCAGATATCCGAAAATCCGGATATCCGAATTTTCGGATAATTTTGGATCGGGTTTTTGGATATTTCGGATTGCGGATTCGGATTCGGATTTTTTGAACACCCCTACCTACATTTACCGGATTGGTAGCTAATAAACCAAAATTTTGTCAGTATAACCAGATTATGAATGCACAAACTTTCTAATTGATAATTAGTGAATACTTGCTTAAGAACCTTTAGGTATCGTATCATTAACAAAACCCAATAAAAACCTGAACCAGTAAGATAACTACATGAATATGTAATTAATAATCGATATAACATGTAGGAGAAGATATATAAAAACTTACAATTAACAAAATAACGTACTCACCGAGCCACCGCTAAGAATAAAGTGAAAAAATAGATCTTTTTAGAATATAGTAAATCTTGTATGGAACTTGGAGGAATGGTGAAATATAATATGGCTGGTTTGTTGAACACTTTAACACCCACCCTACGAATTCTATTATAGTTACATTGGCCCAATAATAGATATGGGACTTCTTGTAAGCCCAATAGTTTTACTTACTTTTAAGTTTTAACTCAGATTTATTTATATTAACTTTATTTATTTACCATGCGGCGGTAAGATGGTGGGGGTGATAGGTCATAGAGTGTGATAGGTCATAGGAGGTGATATATATCATAGAGTGTGATAGCCAAATGCTTTAGTCGTACGGACTCCGTCCTCGGATTTAAAAAATCGTCGAAAGTATATCGAATGACATATCTAATGAAAAAACATGAAATTTTAAGAACACCCATATAATTTTTATAATTTATCGATGTACGGTTTTTGAGATAAAAGATTTTGAATGAATTAGAGGAATAAAATGATTTATGGAGGAGAGAGAAAAATAAGTGGTTTAGATTTGAGGAGAGAGAAATAAATGAGTGGTTGAGATTTCTTTTAAGGGTATTATATGAATGTTGAAAAGTTGAAAAGTGAATTTGCTTTATAATATAGTATAGATAAATTTCAAGCTATTGTAATTAAAGAACTATTTATTGACTTTGCAAATTTAGGCGTGGTCTTTAGGTGTTGTATTCTTGGTTAGGAGGTTCGATGAACTTCTAAAGTACAAAACATTTGTGAGCAACTGTGATGTGCACGGGGATCTTTGTATTAAGGGGAAGGGAAAGGAGAAAAAGGGGGGGGGGGGGGGGTTGTAAAGTTTCCAATCATGGAGGTGATGTCTCCTGGGGCAACGCCCGGGTAACTTTTTTGATTTAAAGGTGGTTTGAAGAAATTTTTTAATGATTTCAAATGCCATTTTCTTGGTGTCAACAATTGTTTTGCAGATGTAAGACACAAAATTTCAAATACTATGATAATATCTCATGTTATCAAAAAGTTTGATACAAATAGTCAAATGGCATTTGAAGCCACTATATCAGCATTTTCATATACCATCTCTAAATGTTTTACATCTGCAATCACGACGTCACTTTCTTAATCTTGCAATATTGATTTTACCTAAATGCATATTTAGATTACTATGGCCCATAAGAAAGTGTGTGTATGTTTCACGGTATATTAGCACCACATGTCGTGGGTTGATGGTTTTGCATGTATTCATGTTCTTATTATCTCTCTTACAGAATTATCCCAGACGATGCTAGCCTCATTTTTCCCTGTGCACCGCCCACAAACTCATACTTTGTGGTTCCCTGTGCACAACAAACTCATACTTTGTGGGTTGATTTATAGGCAATACAATTTACATGACTCTTAAATTTTACCCGTACACTCACCAGAGACGGAATAGGCCTAAAGATCATGCCGCAACTCTTCAGAGCATGTACACATGAACAATATGTAACCTACCGTTACTTTTAGTCATTATCTTTCTTAAAATACTGACTTTTGGTTGATGATGTTGATTTTGGATATGGAAATATGCCTTATCATTTTGAATTTATAATCTTTACTAAAAGGTTCGTATTTGATCCTAAATGATGTTGAATTTTCGATCATATCTCCTGTATTTACGTTATTCATTTGTCTATAGTAGCAATGTTTACAAGTATTATCACTTATAGAAAGTTTGAGTTTTTAATTTTATAATTATGCGAGGATACTCCAACTTCAGGATTGGTTAATAATCATAGGACTCTTGATAGATCACAGTCTATGGCTTTAAAATTCATGGCTATGTTAAGCCTGCAACTTTTGCCCCGGTGACTAGGACACCTGTACCAAAGAAACCAAAAGCGAAATGATCCCAATAAGAGAGACATGGACAATTATGAGAAACAAAAGCTCAGCACAAATCTTCAGAACGTGCCTTCCGAAAAGCTTGATAGGATCGTGCATATCATTAAGAAAAGGAATAGTGGAATACTTTAATTTCCCAAAATGATGAAGAGATTGAAGTTGAAATCGACAGTGCTGATGTCAAAACTTTATTGGAACTTGGTGTTCGTTATCAATTACAAAAGAATTTGATCAAGCATAAAAGGAGAGTTGAACTTTCTCAACCGGCAAGAGAACAGCTATAAGTACTAATCGGCCGGTGCTCCAGGTACAACTTATATCCAATTTTTTGTTGTTGCTGTTTCATGTGTAAAAGAGGACATGAAACGAAAGCTAAGTGCAGCAGAGGGGAAATACACATAAGCAGAACTTGAAAAACATATGCAGTCACACTAGAATTGATGATTGATTCTCTTCGGAAGCTCAATGTGTCTGATATTGAAGCCTTACTTTCTCATGTTTGTGAGATGGTGGTATAGTTATTCCACCCTCCTCCTTTTTTAAGATAATCTGTTAACGGTACTTCATTAATGTAGTTTTCTTTTCAGGTACTTCAAGATAATTCTGTGTAAAAAGAGGAGCTTCATTCAAGAGCAAAGGGCTTTGAGAACTTTGTCAACAGGGTAGCCAGTAAGGTTTTTTCTGTAATTGTCACTTACATTTTAGAATCTGTAAGCACAGACTTGAAAGGTGTAGTTATTGGAATTATATATGATGATTTTAAAAGAATCTGTTGAAATATACTCGCTAATAGTTTAGTGGTCGATGCCTCGGTGGTCCTGCCACTAGCCTTTTGATATGTTCTTTTTCGGCAACTAAATAAGACCATCAAAACCTCAAACCTCTCATGTATAAAAAATTACAAAAAATGGAAACAAGCATGAGAACAGGGCCTCACAATTATTGAGTGTAAAAGAGGCAAAGACTTATTTTCAGAAAGTCATTCAAAATGGCTTGAGACTGTCGGTACTTTTTTTTTTACTAAAATGTTGAAATTGTTGGTACTAATCCTGAAGCAATGCTTTTCAAACTTGTACCAATTACTTCTCTTCTTAATGGGGTTTGTAAGTGATTACAATAATGATACGTTACTTTGACTAACACTTTGTTCATCATGTAACATGGCCGACCAATATATGTTGACAAGTTACTTTCGTGATTCACACAGACAAACCTGCTCCTGAAGATTTGCAGTGATTCATAGAGTTTCAAGTTCCAAGACGATGGGCACCTGTATTTTGTGAATTACCAATAAGCATTAAAGAAAAGAAACCTCTTGCCCTTGGCTAGATCAAGTTTCGTTGGTCCCAAGGTCTATGTCAGCACTACCCAGGTAAGTTGCCATCATGAGTTCATTGCTACTCCACTTCACAATGTACTGTCAGAGATGGCCAGTTTGACGCATTTACTTTTGAATATGTCATCTAGGTTGTGTTTTGACATTAGTCTCATGGATTAGTTGTTAAGCTTTAGCGAGTTTCACAGGACCGGAAAAATCAACTGGGGGTGTAGCTCAGCTTTCATTGCCCTCATCCCCAAAGTGAAAGAGCCCGTTTCTCTGAACGAATATAGACCGATTACATTGGTTGGTGTTATTAACAAAGTCATCTCTAAAGCTCTCGCCAATAGGTTAAAGCTTGTGATCGGGTCGGTTATTTCGAACAACCAGTCCGCCTTTATCAGCGACAGGTACATTTTGGATGGAGCTTTGATTCTTAATGAATTGATTTCATGGGTGAGAAAGAAGAAAAAGAAGGCGTTCATATTCAAGGTCGATTTCGCTAAAGCTTACAATAATGTGAATTGGGGATTTCTTGACTCTACCATGAAACATATGGGATTCCCGGCGAAATGGTGTGAATGGATCTCGGGTGTATTATCTTCTGCCCGCGCAGCTGTGTTGGTCAACGGGGCCCCGACTTTCGAGTTCAACTGCTCTAAAGGAATGAGACAAGGCGATCCGGTCTCACCCTTTTTATTTCTCATTGTTATGGAAGCCTTAACCGTTATGATTAACAATGCTTGTTCAAAAGGTATCGTTAAAGGCATCGAACTGGACAATAACGGCCCTGTTATTACTCACATGTTGTATGCTGACGATTGTGTTGTGGTCGGTGATTGGGAGTCTAACAATGTTAGAAATGTTGCTGCGATTCTCAGGATTTTCTTCATTTGCTCAGGTTTAAAAATCAACTTCAATAAATCTCATTTGTTGGGGGTAGGGGTCGAAAGGAAAGAGGTAGGTGATATGGCTATGTCGATCAACTGCAAGACCGGGGAGACTCCTTTTCTTCATCTTGGAATATGGGTCGGGGCAAATATGAATCGCGTGGTCAACTGGAACTTCCTCTTTGACATTTTTGAGGCCCGCCTTTCTAGATGGAAAGGTAAAAATCTGTCCATAGGAGGGAGAGTCACTTTGATTAAGTCGGTCCTGGAAAGCTTACCGACCTATTACCTCTCACTCTTTAAAGCTCCGGTTAAGGTCATTGACGGGTTAGAAACCATTATGAGGCGTTTCCTTTGGGGTGGTTCCGACTTGGATAAAAAAATTAACTGGGTAGCATGGGACAAAGTCACCACCCCTGTCAGCGAGGGAGGTCTGGGCATTTCCAAGCTTCGAGATTCGAATATGGCTTTACTTTCCAAGTGGCTGTGGAGATTCAAAAACGACACTTCGAGTTTATGGAGGTCAGTCATCTGTTCGATTCATAACACTAGAAGTGGGTGGTCAATTCTTCCTATCAAAAAAGGCATTCCGGGGGTTTGGGCCTCGATTGTGAAAGTTATCGACTCGGTAAACATAATGGGTAAAGGGTTGGGGACGGCCCTTAAAGCTACAGTGGGTAACGGGTTGTCTACTCGGTTTTGGTTAGATGTTTGGATAAACCGTGACCCCTTGAAAAACCAATTCCCGAACCTTTTCAAACTAGAGAAAAACAAGAGCTGCTTGATAAGTGATCGGTATTGTGTTTATAATGGAGCTTTCACAGGTAAGTGGAACTGGGCTCGTAAATTTGTTAACAACAGCGAGATATCTGAATGGGGTAATTTGCATAGCCTTCTGGTCAAGATCAAACTTACTCAAATGGAGGACAGGTGGTCTTGGATTGGGAGAACGAACAATGAGCTCACGGTGGGATTGGTTAAGAGATTTCTGATGAATAACTGGATGTCTACCAGCTATGACGGTTACAAGTGGGTCAAATGGCTCCCCAAAAAATGCAACATCTTCATGTGGAGGGCGCACCTCGACAGGATTCCCACGATGAAGGCCCTTCAATCTAGGAACTGCGGCCCTGGTAACACTATCTGTTCCTTATGCCAAGCTGGGGAGGAATCTACGAATCACCTCTTCAGTAGCTGCGAGCTCGCCTTATCGGTTTGGGAGGAGTTAGGTAAATGGACCAAGGCAACTGGGTTCTTTATTTTCGAGTTCAAGGACCTCCTAAACATTCACGAACACGTGGGCCTTGTGGGAAGAAAGAAAGAGGTCTTCAAAGGTATCGTGACGATCGCGTGTTGGCTAATTTGGAAAGCTAGAAATGATTTTCGGTTCTCCAACTCTAGGGTGAACATGGAGTCGATTGTTCTTGGTGTAAAGGCCTTGGGTTTCCAATTCGACTTTTTGTAACCATTTTGTATGATTCTTCCCACCCGCCAAATTGGGGGTGTCGTGTGAATAATAGTTAACTTTCAGTCTCATGGATTAGTTTACTTAATTAAAGCTACTTATGCAATAGGACAAATAGGTTGAAAGCCATCCGAGGTCAAATTTGTTTGCCTACTTTTTGAATTAGTTTTAACCAAAGTTTTGGATCATTTTTGTGAATATTTTTGGTTTGTCAATATAATTACTTCACGTATATGACATTAAAAAAAGGACAAAAAGTATTTGTCTCAACTTGAAGGGTGCATGGTAAAGAGTGACCCATTTCAACTAAATTTTATTTCCCAACCCGCTTGACAATTAATAGGTTTGAGATGTATGTATGTATATGATCTAGACACCAAATGGATTAGCCTTATACTGGCCGGGGACTCTTCCTTGGCACTAAAATTTAAATGTTTGTTAGTTATGAATCACTGAATTTTATTACTTATGATTTTTATTTATTTCACCTCGTGTAAATTGTCTTATTATGGGTACTTTATCAGTGAGGATAAACCATTCATTCTTCTACTTTTGCCGGCTGAATCTGTGTGTTAACTAACGAGACAATTGGGAGAAACGTATTCATTTTCGCATGTAAAATCTGTCATGTTTGTGAACTGAAATATCCCGGTTTTTAATGATTTGTATTGTTATTTGGTAATGAAACGGGGAAACAGACTAGACAGCCTATTGGTTTTAAATTTGAAAATACTAATGAATAATTCCATTGGCATGACTTCATTCTACACCATCCTTTAATGTTTTATGTCTGATTAGAGTGTTCATTTTTTATTAGTTATCAACTGTAAAAGTGGGTGACAAAGTTTTACAAGTTTTTTAATATTTGTCTTCCGATTACTTTTGACGTAATGTTTATTTTTTTTAGTTTGTTTTTGAATAGCATTCTTACAATGCTCAAAATTACCCTTAAACATAAATAGTCTTTACTTTACAACCCTTTAGCTTATGAATATATAGTTTTTATATTAAATACTCCTAAACTTTATCAAAATGTTAAACACGATTATCATTATTGTAATTGCTATATTATTATGTTTAACATAAGGTGTGCTGGATAGAGATGTTATTTTTTGTGGTAATTTGGCTTTATGTGTCCAAATAATTTTATTTTGCTTATATCTCTTTTGTCTATTTACAAGCCTTGTGATTGTTTGATACGCATCTCTTCTTGCTTTTGTAGGGTTTATTTGGATTAGCTTGCAAGGTTTCGGTGAGGTTTTACTTACAGCCTCATTCGGCTGCTACATTTATAGCTGCTGTTTAATCAGCCAATAAGAGTATTGTGAGGGCTTTGTTTGCTGGTAATTAGTAACAAAGGAGGTTGTGAGGGTTCATATTATACAGTAAGAAAGTCCAACTAACTGTTTGCTATAGTAGCTACAGGTCAACATAAAAAGGGCTCTTTTAGTATGTGTTTGTAAGTTTGATCGTAAAATGTAGAATTTAACTACTGATCAGATGAATTGATGTTATTGTTACTAAATTATTATCTGCATTCGTGTTCTAAACATCCGATGACATTTTGAGTGCCTTTGCCCTTTTGACCCATTTAATTTTATCTAATTTATTGAATTAATTAAAATATATCTAATTTGTAGCTTTTCAAGTTTACATCTAAGTTGTGTGTTACCGGTGGACAAGGACTTTCCAAACCTGACTCAAATTACCTAAGTTAAGTTTTTGAACTTCAGTTTTGTTTAATTGGTATGGATGGTGGTTGTGAAAATTAGGGCGATTTTGAAGGTCTGTGACTGTTCTCTTGTGATTGGATTGCTAATATTGAATTGCCGCAAGGATATGAAGATTTTGAGTCCTGGTGGGCTTATGGCTGAAGGTTTGTTATGGACGGTATATACTCATTTTGACTTTCTTAAGTTCAGTTGTCTTTTTGTTAGCCTGCGAAGCTCATGTAATAGAGCTAATTTGGGCCGATTCACAGTGGAATCCTGAAGGTTTCTTATTGCTGTTATGCTGCTACTACGTTTTTTTTACATCGCATAGTGCATACAAAAAGTTCGCTATTGGTATCGGGGGATGTTACTATTTTTTCATGTGTGAATATCCCAATTGGGTATGGTGTGAACTGTGAAGTTCAATAGTTGGCGAGGTTGGACTCTGCTCCTAATGGCTGGAATGATCTAAAGTGTTTATATTCAAAATATGGTTGTTAATAAGTCCATTTGGAGAATTGTTAAAAGATTAGCTGTGGGCGATGTGATATATTACATTTTGTTTCAAGGGAAGGAAAGAATTGTGAGTGATTTATGTAAAATTAGTATGGATGTAAACTAAATAGCAACGAGTGGGTAGCTGTTAAAAAGATACGACACAGATGTAAACGGAGATGATCAAGTAATGAACGAGATCAAACTTGTCTCTACTGTAAACCACCCCACCTCGTTCGCCTGTTGGGTTGTTGCATTGAAAAAGGCGAGCAGATTTTTGTTTATGAATTCATGCCAAATGGAACACTTTCACAACATCTACAAAAAGAAAGAGGAAAAGGTCTTCCATGGACAGTACGACTAACCATTGCAACTGAAACCGCACATGCCATTGCTCATCTTCACTCGGCTATGAACCCGCCTATCTATCATAGAGATATTATGTCCATCAATATACTTCTAGATCACAATTATAACTCAAAAGTTGCAGATTTTGGTCTCTCTAGACTCGGGATGTTAGATGACTCACATATATCAACCGCCCCACAAGGAACATCGGGCTATGTTGACCCACAGTACCATCAAAACTTCCATCTTTCAGACAAAAGTGATTTTTATAGCTTCGGGGTGGTTCTTGTAGAGATAATAACAGCTTTAAAAGTGGTTGATTTTTCTCGCAATCATACTGAAATCAACTTGGCTGCTCTTGCTATAGACAGAATCGGGAAAGGTTGTGTGGATGACATAATAGATCCATTTTTGGAACCAAATAGAGATGCGTGGACACTTTCGTCTATTCACAAGGTGGCTGAGCTAGCATTCCGATGCCTGGCTTTCCATAGAGATATGAGACCATCAATGACGGAAGTAGCGGATGAACTGGAACAGATTAAACTCAGCGGGTGGAGCATTGTTGACGACGATGTAACCATGGCATCATCATCGGTTGCATCCGTTTCTTCATCACCGTATAATGGCAGTGAGAAATCATTTGGTGGGACTATAGTGAAAAAGGTGATTGGAAGTCGGAGACTGGGCGTTCCTCATGTTATACCCGACTGTTTAAAAAAAACAGAAGAGGAAAAAGATAGTTCACCTGTTTCTGTGCAGGATCCATGGTTAAGCGGGCAAAGTTCACCCTCAAGCAACAGCTTGTTAGGCAATGTTGCTAGATCAAAGTGAAACAATGAGAAGCTCCTTCTTAACCTGTGAATATTGAAAATTCATGGATACATAACCGAACATATTAGAAAAAAAAATTGTGATTTCATTACATTTTTGTGTGGTCTGGATGTTTGATACAAGTGTTGTATTGTTTCATTACATATCTTGAATTGAGTTGTTCAACCATGACTTCTTGGGTCAGGTACTTGGTGCACTTTCCTGGCTTCGGCACTTGAAAACTGACCAACAACTCGAGCATGTGGGATGGATGGTTTTCCGGTGGCAAGTGCATCAACATTTTCCAAGAAGTATTTCTTGGGAAGCTTCCCAACAACGTTTCCCTCCTCGTTACCACTTCCATCCAAAAATGCAAAATGTGGAATACCCTCGACACCAAACTCGTCTAGTTCCTGTTCCCACTTTGTGTTGTCAACATTAAGCATGACAAAATTTACACGATCCCTGGATTCAAACAAGTTCTTGGACTAATAAGATAAAGATTTGCAAAATTAATGCAAAATATTCCCATAAGAGAAGCTAATAAGGAAAAGAAAGAAAAATATATTTACCTGTATTGCTGCTCAACTTTGTAAACCTCTGGAGCTAGTTCACGACATACCTCACACCAATCTGCATAAAACTCCACAACTGTCGGCTTCCCGTTTGAAAGGGCCTGTCAATAAGCAAAAGCTTAATGCAATACCAATGATAAACTCTCACAAACCAAAACTTGTACACTTTAGACCAATAGATAATATTGCACACAAGAAAAATAAAGATGAATATGAACAGCTTCCTCAATGTTGTAACACATAAGCTATGTATCCCAAAACTCGGTGAAAAAAAAGAGTAAAGCAAATGCTAGTGAATTAAGCTAACCTCTTCATAAGGCAATGCTGCAGCAGAAAGATCCTTCAAAGAAACACCAAAATCAAGTCTGCCTGATACAAAGAGGCCTACTGCTCCAAGAACAGAAACCACTGCAATTCGGCGGTTGAGGGTTTTGTTTGGCATTTCAGGAAGTCCTCCTCCACTTGGAGAAGATGCAACTTCATCAGTCTTATTATCATTATCGGAACTAGGCTCTACAATCAAGTTTTTCTGCATTCAATGTATCAAGTTATCAACATCAAAATATAAAATATTTTTGTTAATCAATAATCTTCATACTTAAAATAAATCATAACTTGATGGCAAAACCTAGTGACAGGACTGATGCTTGGCTCGCCATAATGACTGACATATAAGCACACATGAGGTTCCAATCTAAAACCAATTGGCAAGAGAGTGAAGTCATGAACCCCAATGTGCACTTACAGTTGGGCATTGTGGTGGGCTAACTATCGGTCCTAACAAGTGGTATCAGAGCCAAGTTGTAACCCAGATGTGGAAAGCGCAACGCCCACATGGTTTGACCTCAACTAACGATGAGTCGATCTTGGAGACCCATACCAAAAGTCTCCCTATTGTGGATACAGTCAGGTGGGTGAAAGAGTATTTGGAAACACTCTTTACTGAAACATTGAAAAGCCAAGGATAGACTAATTTGCATCAATATTATTTATGTCATTTTACTGTGTTTTCTTGTCGTATACTTTTTGTTTTCTATGGAGGTTTGTATAGGAGTGTTAGACTATTGCTTACAAGACTTCCTTAAACATGTTACTCATAGGGTACATCGTACCAAACTATACAGAAGTGATCCGAAATGAACCTACCCCTCGTACCAAAGCGATCCCAGTTCCAGACAGCTATGTTCCCGATTTTACAGCAGTACTTAAAAAAGAATAAATCATAATGACTATCGTTGGAGGGCGGATTGTAGGATGTAAACCCATATATCCCACTAATGTTGTAGCAATAGCACATAAGCTTATTGGCAATTATCTTTATCACCAATTGTTTTATAGTGAAACGCCATATGGGGGCTTATATGTTGGGCATTGTGATGTGCTAAGTATGTAGTATGTTTGTTTCATTTGATTTGTTCTGAATTGAGACATTTTTTTTCTGAACAGCCGATTTGGATAACTTACAGGACACTGGCCCACCCGATCATCTCCAATCCCTGGGTGCAGGACTTGAAGACCACCCACGAGAGGAAACCCACCATAGGTGTGAGAAAAAACCCCGGCACAACATGGAACCCCAATTTTTGTCACATGTACGACTTGAACCCAAGACCTCCCCATTATTGAAGTCATTGGGTACCTCAACCACTTGGACTGAGGGTCATTGGCTCAGACTCGAGACATTAAAGACAACAAACAAAGAAATCCAAGATAATAAATTACGGGGCGGAATGTGGTGGCAAATAATTAGGATTCATAACTAACTAATGGCTATATAGACATACATATAGAGACGAGATATAATAAGATATTGTGTACCTCTGAGTTGGAATCGTCGGTTGAGTTAGACTCAGTTTGGCAGTAGAGTTTCTGAAACCTGAGCTTTCTATTATTGTTATTAGTGAGGGGGGATGGATTTATGAAATTGAGACAAGATTTTATAGAGGGATGGAAATGAGAAGGCCGGAATTTATGGAGATTAATTGGATTTGAAGCTACTCTTGCCATCGGACCAATTGGATTTCAAAGTGCTAAATTACTTGATTTTAGTGAAGAAATGAATGAGGATGGCTTTATATAGGTAGTTATGAGTAGTTTGATGCTTTAAGATAAGATAGATATTTCAGATTGACCCAGTAGCAACAAGATTGGACTCAAAATGTATATAAAGCTCCATATATATATATATATATATATATATACCGGCCGTTTGGTTCAAAGAATTTATGGGTATTTGGTGGGAAGTAATTTGAAATTTCTATGTTAACGACAAGGAAGGAAATTCAAATTCCTTTCCATCAAATTCCCTTAAATTCTTTGAACCAAACGACCTCAACATTTTTTAAAGAGGAAAATGATATCAGACGAAAAAATTAATAGATTACATTTGTTATTTAATCATGACATTAGAAGAATTATTAGAAAAAGTATGTTAGAAGATTTATCATTGTCATTTTTTCAAAAACAATATGGCCCTTAAATGCTTAAACCTCCCCTATTTCATGGTCCAAAATCCAAATTCTATCGTCACACCGAACAATTAGGGACTTTTGACTTGATGGACGAGTGATGATGGTTCTACTTCTATTTACAATCCTTGTATAAAGTCGTGAAGGTTGATAATATTAGATGATTAGAAGTGTACTGACACAATGTGCGATGGTGAGTGAGTTCTTAAAAAATTTTAAATTTTTAACGTAAATCAAATTCAAAAATGAAATTCGTAAATTATAATTAGACAATTAGTGTATGAAGCAAGTTAGTACATGAAGCAAATGGTGTAGCCGGCGGATGGCTTCGCTGGCTGCCGGCTTTGGGTTGTCTAACATACAAGAATATAAAAGTTATGATTTTTGACAATTTATATAAATGAATAGATTAGGTAGAATAAATATGAAAATGATTAATAATTTAAATTTTAAAATTGATGTCATATGTTTTATAATGTAATATATATATATATATATATATATATATATAGTGTAACGTTAGTTATGGTCTAGCCCAGTTGGCCTAGGGTCGATTAGACTAAACGGTATGGAGCGACTAGCTCCCGACGTCGGCACGCAAGTCGCCCCAAGTCGCCGGCCACACCGGCCCCCCCAGGCGGCTTGGGTTTAGGCGGAATGGGCAAGACGGGGGCGGGGCGTGTAGTTTTCGAGGTATATAACCGTTGCAGGCTTCGTTTTTGTTTTTTTCCTTTTTTTTCTTTTTTTTTTTCTGCGGTTATTTTTGCAGGTTTGGGTGATCATATAATATCTATTGTTTTGCAGGTTTTTGGTTTCCTTCAAGAAGATGAAGACTATTAATATTAGATATATAGGTTCTAGTTAAAATAAAACAAGTATTAAAGTAAAACAAATAAAACAATCATAATCTCTTAACTAAAAAT
>JAOXNX010000033.1:2050374-2062431 GCA_028566075.1 Solidago caesia
AATCTCTATTATACGTACCACTACGGTTCGAAAGTTACCTGGTTCGCTTGAACCGGTATCCACTATACTGGATCCGTCCCTGGCGTAGAGCAGGATTCAAACCTTAACCGAATATAATCAATATATAGCATCATATCCTTCAAATACCAAGACTAACACCTTTTTCTTATTATACGAATTAATTGCAAATTAAATGTATGCTTTGAATAACATAAAATAACTTTATATACGATCCACACATTTTCAATTTTTTCTTTCATACGTATTTTTTAGAATAGTAATTAAATGTTTTATATTTATATTAAAGTATAAGAAAAGATGTTTTCTTAGTTGATCTACTATTTTAAGATGTTAGCTTTCTATATTTTGAGATATCTTTATTTATTTATTCATCAAAAATATGTTTTAATACTGGCGTATGAGGCAGGCAAGACACTCGCCGTTTATATACATTTTGTCGATTTCGTAATTATATTTATAATTGTAACTGTTACTAACATGTTCTAAATATTAAAAAAAAAATGATTAAAACTAATGGTAAGTGACATTATCTTGGCAATTGGCAACCCCACTCCCTTATAAACCACCTTAAGTTGACAACTCCATTTCCTCCTCACACACACTTAAAATATGAATGGCACTATACACGCCGAGGAACCATCTAATTACGCTACCGACGACACCGGAAACAGCAAAGGAGGCGTTGCCTACGACGTTGGATTCGCCCTTGTCGTCCTCCTTTTCATAACCATCCTCATCTACACTTCTTACATGTGCAAGCAAAGAAGCACCAACTCGCGATCACCACCACAACTGCCCTCTACTTCCAGTTTTCACACTGGTACCAACTACGACTCGGATGATTCCCAGTGTATGAGATTCTCTAGTGGTCTTGACGACGAGATTTTATCAACTTTCCCTACCTTTCTTTATTCCGAGACTATGAAGAAGAAGCAGCCTGATCATAAAGTTGACGACAGTGAAATATTGAAGACTACTACTACTCTAGCCATTGATTATGGTTCCGGTTGTTCTATTTGTTTGGCGGATTATAAACCAATGGACGTCCTCAAGTTGTTGCCCGAATGCGGGCACTTGTTTCATGTGAAATGCATAGATACATGGTTAAAGGTTCGATCTACATGCCCGGTGTGTCGGAACTTCCCATTTTCGATGACATCAAGCGAGTTGACCTGATGAATAAATTCATTCGTTGCATAGGCGAAAGTGACATGATTAATTCAAGGTTCCAATTAATTAGCTAGCTTATTGGTTTAGATTACGTACATCTTCGATCTGTTTGCATATATGTATTTCTTTTATGAAAATGTTACACTTAATTACAAAATACTTATGTAACACATGAGTGGAATTGAACCGATCGATATGATGACATTTATATATTTTCTTTAATTTTTCTTCTTATTTTTCTTTATTTAATAGATCGACTTACGTTTACTTATAAACAAAATTAAATTAAACTGTTTATTTATATATATATATACGATTCCACACTCTTATACTAGTGTGCAACTTGCGCCAAAGTTCTCAAAACCTTCTTTGTCGACATATATATAATTAATTATTTAATATTTAATATTTTCCTGGCAATGAAAATTTGACTGTTGGTTTTGTTCAAGTTGTATTTTGTTTGGATTTTAATTTAATTCCCTTTCCTTTTATAGAATAAATATTCTTTTCTTTATTTTATTTGGAGTATAAACTATAAAAATACATACCAAAAAGATGAGAGAATGAGGGAAAATGTGTGGCTGAGATTTGTTCCTTAGTTTCCATCATTTTTTTAGGATTCACATGAATACAATTTGTATATTAATTAAGAAACTCATAAGTAAACTTGTTGAAATGACGACGTGTCTTTTTGTATATATGTCGTGACCCTTCAAAAGGTTATATGATTGTGTTTGTTCTTTGGTAGTCATCAAAATTGTTGTTAGTTGCCTTCCAAAATATTGATTTGACTTTTTACGTGCAACTGTGCAAGAGGGCTTTTAATTTATGGAAAAACTAGACTAATCTTCAAATCAGGTTATTGTTTTAGGGTATTACAAAAGTATTGCTAATGACAGTCTTTAGGGCTGTCATTAACATGTACAAAATATTTATACTTTTATCATAAAATTTAGGGGGTGGGTTTTGATATAGAAAATACAAGTTTTTTATGCAGGTTATTGACAGCCCTAAAGACTGTCAGTAGAAAAATTCATTACAAAAATTTCACTGCTGCAATAAAATAAAGGTTATTGTTGATTTCTTCCATGAAACAGTACTAGTATTTAATTCGATCAACAAATCTATATTCTTTGAGTAAATTTCATTAGGTGCCCCTGTGGTTGTCGCGATTTGAGTTTTGACCCCTGTGGTTTAAAAATGTCATTAGGTACCCCTGTGGTTCACGTTTATTACGCTACATACCCTTTTGACTAACAGACGTTAGTCAAAGGCCGTTTAACCCTTCACGTGCTCATCTCGTGAGGGTATTTTCGTATTTTGCCATCTTACCTACATATATATATCCCCTTTTATCTGCTTCTCTCCTCTAAAACCTTACCTTTTTCCAAACTTATATCAAATCTTAAATCAAATTCATCCAAATCACGATTTAAAGCTATATCAAAATGAAGAATTATATTACACATAATATACATTGCATATATCTTCATTGAACCATTTGCTTCATTAACAAATTTGCCAAAAAAAACAAAAAACAAAAAAACAAAAACAAGAAAAACGAAAGAACCTTTGAAGATGCATAGCAGGAACAGAACTCAGGGTTCAAGATTGGTAAGATGGAAGAGTTATTTCACCAGCTCCTTAGATATTAGATACCGAAAAGCAAAATCATGAGGAGCCCATTCGATCTTTTTTCTTAGTTTCGCTAAATGATGTTTCTTGATGGTTTTCTTGAATGTTTCTGGTAAACAAAGTTGGATCATTTCAATTACACCGGCTGCACATAATCCTGAATCTTTTGCAAAGCTTTCGACGATTTTTGGTAAAAGAATTCTTTGATCTTTTCCTACACCGAATGTTGCTCTGACGAACTCTTCTTTTGCTGTTTCTAGCTCTTGGAACACTCGTTTTGCGGTGTAAACACGAACCTGCAAGAGCATGTTTTTTAGTTCAAGTTCAAGACTTGTGTGGATTAAGCAAATTAAGCAAGAATGTTTACCGCAGGATCAGAATGGCATCCTGAACAAAGTGCAAAATGCAAAAGGGGTTCTTGATGATCAATTGCATATGCTTTCCGTTCGTCTCCTGCTCTTAGTTTCGTTCTTGAAGATAATAACAGACGCAGCCACTACAGAAACAAATCAGCAACCTTAAATGCCAGAGCATAATAGAAGAGAAGTATAACATGTTCCAGACTGTGAAATCATTTAAACATGACATTTTCCCTCAATTCAAAACTTTTTTTTTGGTCAACCTAGGTATCTGACCCGCTTTGCGAGCCGACTAATCCCAGGGTGACCACTCGCTTTTACCACTAGGTCACCACCCTTGTGGTTCAATTCTGAATCTTTTATAGCATCTCATTTTACATGAAATCAGGAAGTTTGGTCACTTACTAGAAATCTCAGGTAGGGATTGTGACAAATTTTGATTTTGGCAGTAGTGACCTTTATGAAGTCAAAATGTTATGCCTAGAAGATTTCGTTCAAAGTATAATGGAACGTTCAGCTAAAAGCATGAATATACCTGTCCAGGACGAGACATTCGGCATCCCAGAATATAACTCTGTATCACATCTGCACTTACTATGTGACCACCAACGTTATAAGCGGCCTGCATCATCCCATAAAATAAAACTTACTTTTAGGGTGGATAGGTACAAACGTTATGGTAGCTTTCATGAACTGTAAAAACTGAACAAGCAAGGCTTTGTTCTCACCTTCAATAGTAGGAAGACTCTTTTCATATTGTTTTGCGGGATTCCATATGCCAACACAGCCTATTCATACAAAAAGACAATGGTTTACACAATGTTACTTTTTTGTATAATGCACAAAACTTTTCAAAAATCAAAGACTGCAAGGAACATTCATACATGCATCACCAATGCATTGTGTACATTAATCCAGAATGCCAACTTTTCATCGTGCTTCAGTTTCTCTGGATTCACCTCTTCTAACCTAGATACAAGTGACCTAAAAACAAAACAATGTAGTTTAAATAAACAGAACCAGTAGCATTCCCCAGACTGCGTAGTTAGTTTATCACCTGAAGTGTTGCAGCATGGGTTCAATTTCACCAAGTCTTTGACTATCTTTATAAAGACAATGAATTTCAGCCATTGAGCTATAAGGTCCACTGAACTCCTTTAGTCCTTGAACATGAAAAGGGTTATCTAAATGCACGTCAAAAGACGATGAATCTCTTCTAAACCCTGGACCCCATATCATATTGGGGTCTTGTTTTGGCGAGAAAGCGCTCATGGATGATAAAGATGATGTAGGAGACGAGAGGCCATGGTTTGATATAGGTGGGTCCGAAAGCATGCAATATATGGCTGATATGCACTTGATCATATCTTCTGAAAGCTTGTTTGGTGTAGCAGGAACATGATCGGTTATTCTAGTGCCGAGATGCTCAGCTAGACTAACTATGTTGGCAGACGTCTGCGCGTACTGTGGTACAACCACAAGAAAGCATGAGCTTAACACATCTAAGAATATTAGAGATGGGAATTATAAATGGGTTATTGGTCGGAGTAATGTTTTATCTCTACCAGGTCAAATAAGTAGAGCAAAAGAATTAGCTTGAGGAAACGGGCAAACAGGTCGAATGTCATCCAAAGTCTATTTTCAATGCATAAAACCTCCAAAACAACGAAGGGATTTTTGCCTAATGGTAACTGAACTAACCCAGCAACCAAGAGGTTATGGTTTGAGTCCTATTTAGGACAAATGTGTGAATAGTTGTGTGGTGTGTACATAGAAGAAATATAACTTTTTTGATCATACTTGATACACAATTTATTTATTTAAAAAAAAAAAAAACCTTTTTAAATAGTAAGTGGTGTTCTGGGTTAATAAACCCCAGTTGACCAGTTTAGACCCACACCAAGAAATTACCCATTTTGACCTGTTACCCACCTCATGTGACCCACCCAATTTGACACCTCTGGATATGTTGCAGAAAACCGAGAGTACCTCCATCATGGAAGGTGGCTGAGAGTGACAACCCCGTAAAGATTTGCCAAGAAACTCGGCTGGAAAAGTTCTGGTTACTGAAGAGTGACAATGTCGAACACCAGGATATATAAGTTTGTTTTCTTCTTCTTCAAAACATCCATTGGGATCTTTCCATGAGTTGGATTGTAACGAAATATCAGCCCTGCAAGTTTCAAGATACTTCCCTCTTGGAGTGATTAATGATGGCTTTAAAGTCTGATCGTTTCTTAATGGAGATGGACATGAAATCTGTTGATCAAATGCTTTTCGGTACAATGAGAGAAGATGCTGCTCCAAATGTGAAACTTCATACTCTAAAACCGCAATTTCTCTAATTAGCTCCGTCGCAGGCTGCAATAGTTTACCCAAAATTATGAAGAAACAACTTATGGTTAACTATTGCCATTTTGCCACTTATAATTAAAGTGATATGAATCGGCTGAGAAGATTCAAGGGGTGCAAAGTGTCATGTTTCAAGAGTTAATTTTATGTTTAGTAAAACCTTGTGCACCAAGTTAGGGTACTTGTCAGCTTGGTTAAATAAGACCAAAGGCCACCGTGTTTTGGTATTGAGAAAATTAGTCGTGGAAACTTATAGGAGTTGCTGGACTCAAACTAGTTGTGGAGCTGCTGAGGCTCAAACTCAGTATTTATCTATCTAATATAACAGCCGACTTCATTCGGTCGTGTTTGTGTCAATTATTTGCTGTTCACTTATCAATTCTGTTGCTATTGTGTTATTTATTGCTGTTATTCGGTTCAGTTCTACATCACTAAGCTTACCTTTGGAATAGAGGCATCATTTGGGATATCATAAGAAGACTTATAGCCTAATGCTTGTTCAAAAGCACCACGCACACAAACTTGGTCTTGTAATCTTTTCTCAAGCTGGAATATCTGAAAGTAAGATAAAGCCATTACATTTGGAAAAGATACGAGTTAAGCATCGTAAAGGTGAAAACTTTTCGCTTTTAACAGATAAAAATGTTAAAATGTACCTCATCCTTCAAAGAGTTCTGGATTTGAGAATTGGGCGAGTGATTCTTCTTAGTAATCCTACACTTCTTCGCATTTCCTTTATCCTGATATTACATAAAATAGTAAGTTCATACATTACTAATCAACAAGTTCCATAGTTTGGGCATTCCGTGTTGATTTCCCCCAAATTTTTAAACATTCATACAATTTATTAATATTTTCGTTTGGTTAAGCGTTGAAAAAAATCAACTGAAAATGGGAATCATTCCTCTTATGCAAGAATTCATTACAATCAATATAGGAAATACGATAGAAAGATTTCTAAATCAATCAAATTCCGGGAGGCTGCGTGAATCTATTAACTTTTTCTCGTTTTTTTATCCAGAAAATGATCTTGGAGGTTGTGTAATGCTTACTCTCAAACTTTTCGTTTACACGGTAGTAATATTCTTTGTTTTCATCCATTTAGATGTTAATGTAGTTTGCATGAATTTAGCCATTAACCAGATGCTAACTTAGGCAGAGAATTCAAATTTTGATTATTCGCTTAGCCTGCCAAAATATAGCAGTATCCTACATAAATGACCCATGATCAAATCTCTAGCAAGTTTGAAGTCTCAAGTGTGACTCATTGACCACAACATTTTATTTTGATCTTAAAGAACTTAAATCTTTTCATATTCATAAAAATAAAAGGACAGTTGAAAGCATACTTACCAACTTAACACGTTGAGAAGGCTCGAGGCGATCTTGTTTAGATTTATTCTTGTCTGGTAAGCTGCCATTGTTAAGTGTTAATATAACTTGATAAAATGGTGTAACCTTTATCATCATAAATTCAACCAAATACTAATTATGACAGAAATGAAGATATATAAAGTTAAGAACTACTAAACTTACAGAAATCTCTTCAACAATGCATATAAAGTTAAATAAACTAAATGATTGGAATAAATCAAATATTTCACATAATTTACATCTAACCATTGTCTCACCCTTTTCTCATTTTCTTTACAAATTTGTAGTTTATTCTCCAAAATACCACTTCCCTCAAAATGAATAAACAGGTAAATGAACGAGGTTCTCTCTGTTCAGGTTTCCCCGCGAGTCTTTTGACTCGGATATACCCAAGAATGTTTCCGAGTTCCCTCAAATAAATGATATGCACCAAATTGTCTTGCAGAAAGAAAAAAATGTTTTGCAGAATAAAATGTGACAAGAAATTAATTAGGTACCTTTTAGAGCGCTTGTGAATAGAGGTCATTGCTCCAATTTTAGCCAGGCTAGTACTAGTACTACACTCCTCAAAACTCATCTCTGCATACCAAAACGCACATCATTTCCAGTTTCAGCATATATATTTTTTACTTACATTTTTGTATAAAAAACAAGAAATGCATACTACTCACATATTCATGGCAATGCAATATTTTGTAAAAATAAAACAATTAAAAAGAGTAAATTTTCTTTACCACTACTTTCCAAGATTGAAACTTTAACAGACCCACAAATGCAAATGTGAAATGGGTCCTCAAAAACCTCAGAAAACAAGGTCAAAATCCAATCTTTAACTCAAAAGAAACTTATATAAGTCTTAACAGTCAAGAAAAACAAAAACTTTTATCATTTTTATTTGTTGGTTTTTGTGGACTTTAGAGAAAACAAAAGTGGTTCCAAAAATAAAAAAATTGAAATCTAATAAATCTTGTTCTAGTTATGGAAAAATATGTTAATTTAGTGGTAACAAAATGAAAAAGAAATAATAAAAAATACACACATTTTGCTTTCTAGTCTCTCTTTTTAGTTGCAGGGGAGTGGGAGTTAGTGAGAGTATCTTCTTCCACCTTTGTCCCATACCACCATTTATATATGTATATGTACACACTACATTACATGCTGCATTGGACTTTGTTTAGCATGCTCTTGCTAAAAGGTATATGCAAAATCCAAATAATGTTATTTTATTTTGAAACATAACCCATATGGGGAAAGGGTCCAAAGAAGATGGACCTAAAAAGTACTTGAAATTTCATGTTTTGACTCCTTGTAGAGAAATTATAAGATTAAACTCATTGTGAAGTTGTTTTGATTCTTTTTGTGCATTGCTAGAAATATTTTTAAGGGTTCAATAATATGCATTGCTAGAACTACATACGAATCACTTCTCGACTATTAAAATCTTGAACTCTTCATGTTAGACTAACCAGAATGAGACGACCTCATCCCCAAAACACCCCGAAGTCGCCGTCTATACCGCCTCATGTGGCGACTTGAATGGAAATTTTTCCCTCCATGGCCAAATTCGGTCGCCCTCTTTTGCCCTCTTTTTCCATTTTTCCAAGCAAATAGTCATTCATTTTTCCACTTTTCCATTTCTCCAAGCAAGTATATAATGCCACTTGGCGGAAGTCCCTCACTTACAAAAGTAACCTCACCCCATCTTTTTTGAGGGACTTCCTGCATGCTTATGTGCATGTGGCGCCACGTGGCAAAAGTTCCCCCTTTTTAAATAGCCTCACTCCCTTCAGTCTTAATGTGATATTTATCAATTGAATCAAACGTGTGTTAATTGATTGTTTTAAAACACTCCGAGAAACATCCCAAATCTACAATCTTTTTTTTTGTATTTGTTCAAGAGAAAGTGATAAAAGCATGTCTACTCCTTTTTCGTTACCTTTTCTTTTATTAATTGTACATTTTATGGAGGTAAATATTTGACTTAAGGGCACACATAGATGCAGTTAACACACCAAATATTTTTCTTAAAAGGTGAAAATT
Organism: Solidago caesia; assembly: GCA_028566075.1. Lineage (NCBI taxonomy): Eukaryota > Viridiplantae > Streptophyta > Magnoliopsida > Asterales > Asteraceae > Solidago > Solidago caesia. The sequence continues at coordinate 2,059,326 of JAOXNX010000033.1, forward strand.
ACATTTTTCAAAAAGAATGTTTATACTTTTTTCTATTTTAAAAAAATATATTTGATACATTAATTGAATAAGGATACATGTTAGATAATCCCTTTTATGTACCGAGTCCCACTTGTTGTGGAATGAAACCCTCCAAACACTTTCACCCAAATGGGGTTTATGTCTTTATGTGCATTGTAGTTATGGTTTTCAATGCAAACCCGACCACAAAAGAGATTATAAAGAAAAGGTTAAAGTGAAAAAGAATGTTAAAGTTATCTCAAAAGGAATGAAAGGTATAAAGAGATTTGGATGGTTCCAAAGAACACACACGGATTACAACTTCGATGTTTAATACTTTATTTGTCTTATAACGGTTGTGAACATTTTCTTTGAGTCAAGAGTTCCATATGTTAAGTGCTAATTTCATAGTATTACTTAGTATTACTTGCAAAAAAGAAATGGAAGAGATTGATTCCAAAATGGAGATTGATGAGTTAACTGAAGATGAGATTTGGACTCGGCTTGAGTGTCTTAGAAGGGTCACAGAGATCGAAAATGAAAAAAACCAGGACTTAAGACAAAGGGCGAGGTGTAAATGGGCCTTGGAAGGTGACGAGAACTCGAGTTTTTTCATGGTCTTATTAACAATAGGAAGATTAGTAACGGTATCCCCGGTCTTACGGTTGAGGGCGAATGGGTGACTAAACCTAAAATCATCAAGAAGACGATTTTGTCGTTTTTTAGAGAAAAATTTAAAGAGACATGGAGGGTCAGACCTCCTCTGATGTGCGAGGGGATTTCAAAATTGAAGGACGAGGAGGCTCAGGATCTGGTGGTTAATTTCTCGGATATGGAAATTAAGGCAGCCGTGTTTGAATGTGGGGATGACCGTGCTCCGGGTCCGGATGGCTTTAACTTTAGATTCATTAAGAAATTCTGGATCTATTTCGAGGGTGACTTCAGAAGAATTTTCAATGTTTTTTTCGAGACAGGGGAGCTAAGCAGGGGGTGTGGCTCTTCGTTTATAACTTTGATTCCGAAAGTTAAGGATCCGGTTAATCTCAACGAGTACAGACCTATTACTCTAGTGGGTGTCATCAGTAAAGTAATTTCGAAAGTTCTGGCTAATAGGCTGAAAGGGGTTCTTGGACAGTTGATATCTCCTACCCAGTCGGCTTTCCTTAATGGCAGATTGATATTGGATGGGCCGCTCATTCTCAATGAACTCGTTTCCTGGGCCAAAGCAAGCAAGAAAAAGATTTTTGTGTTTCGGGTCGATTTTAATAAGGCGTATGACAACGTGAATTGGTTTTTCCTGGTTAGGATGATGGAACAGATGGGGTTTGATGCGCGGTGGTGCAAGTGGATTTGCAGGGTGATCAAGTCGGCAAGGTCTGCTATCTTGGTCAACGGCTCGCCAACTTTTGAATTCCAATGTGAGAAAGGTTTGAGACAGGGAGATCCCCTTTCTCCGTTTCTTTTTTTGATTGTTATGGAGGGCCTGGTGAGAATGGTGAACAAGGCGTGTCAGGATGGGTATTTTAGGGGTGTCTTTCTTCCTGGTAATGGTCTAGTCTTATCTCACTTACTGTACGCGGACGATTGCTCCTTTGTTGGCGAATGGTCGGATGAAAATGTTAAAGCTGTTGCTAGAATTTTAAGGTCTTTTTACTTGTGCTCGGGCTTGAAGATTAATATGGCGAAATCTTATCTTTTCGGTGTTAGTGTCGAGGATTGTGAGGTTAGAAGGATGGTTGAGCTGGTAAATTGCAAAGAGGGATTCTTTCCTTTCAACCATCTGGGGATTAGGATCGGTGGGAATATGAACAAGGTTGCCAGTTGGGATTTTCTTATCGACATTTTCGAGGCTAGGCTGTCCAAATGGAAGGCTGAACGTGTTTCTATGGGGGGCAGGGTTACAATGGTTAAAGCGGTATTAGAGAGCATCCCGACTTATTACTTCTCTTTATTTAAAGTGCCTGACACTGTTATTGAGAAGTTAGAAAGGATCATCAGGAGGTTTTTGTGGGGAGGCACGGCTGAAAATAAGAAGATCCATTGGGTGGCATGGGATCGTGTCGCCTCGCCAGTTAAGGCTGGTGGACTTGGTTTGTGCAGGTTAAAGGATTCAAATGTGGCTCTTCTTGCTAAGTGGGTCGTAATGAACAGGAAAGCTTATGGAGGAGAGTCATTTGCGCTCTTCACGAATCGAATAGGTGTTGGGCTTCCCTCCCGGTCAGGAACTCACGACCAGGAGTCTGGAAGTCTATTGTGTATGCGATCCAAAAGGTGAAAGTCAACAATGTGGGGTTAAACAGCTTGTTCAAAGGGAGGTGCGGGAATGGCAACAACATTAGGTTTTGGATCGATCCTTGGGTGTCGGACGTCTCGTTGAAAGTCTCCTTCCCCAATCTGTTCAGATTAGAAAGAGAGAAAAGATGCCTTGTCATGGAGCGGTTTTGTGCTGAAACAAAAAGGTTCAGGAGTGGGGGCGAATGGTGCAGAACGTTTTCTTCTGAAGTTGAGGTTGCTGAATGGGGTAATTTGGTTACTTTGCTCGAGGGGGTGCAATTAGGGGAAGAGCGTGACAGGTGGATTTGGAATAGTGGAAACAGTTTGGAGTTTGAGGTTAAAGGGGTGAAACAATTCTTGAGAAGCAGTGAGGATTATAGTAGTCGTCTCGTGTTTAAGTGGTCCAAATGGGTTCCGAAGAAGTGTAATATCTTCATTTGGAGGATGACGATGGACCGCATTCCCACGGCTAAGGCGTTATCGATTAGAGGTTGTGTTTTGGAGGATAGCAACTGTGGTATCTGTGAAATGTGGGAGGAGACGACGGACTATCTAATGTGTTTTTGTGAATTAGCTTATGAGATATGGCAACAGATTCGTGTGTGGTGCAAGGTCCCTCCTTTCCTCTTGCTTACTGCTGCGGATATAGTTGAGGTTCACAAGTCTGTGGGAAGAAAGGTGTTTAAAGGAATTGTTGGAGAGCAAGAAACGACAAAGTGTTCAACAAGGTAAAGATTAGTGCGGATAAGGTTTTCCAAGATATCAAGATTTTGGGTTTCTTGTGGTTCAAATGTAGAACTAAGAATTCGTTGCTTAGTTGGGATGATTGGCT
>JAOXNX010000033.1:2086781-2097634 GCA_028566075.1 Solidago caesia
ATACTTATCAATAAAAAAGTAAAATGGGCAACCGTGTACAAAGGGAAAAGTACGTGGGTGATCCCGTGACTTAACCCAAGAAAGTAAAAAAGAAAAAATTATATAGCAAAATAGAGCCCCATCATATATTGTGTTTCAAGTCCATGTTCAGAAATGGCACAAAGATTCTAAGCTAACTCTACAATAATCTTGCAAACACTAATAAACCATATAACCAAAAACTTTTCAAATCAAAAGCAAGATTTCACATAATACAAACACTTGCACCAGATTCAAATCCACCATTAACATGATCTGTAAATGTGGGTATCTTCTATCTTGATTATATAAATGCAAAAATCTTTACCAAATGGACTAAAACTTACGAACTTTCTGTTTCTTCACCTTCGACGCCACTCAAACCTCCATGTTCTCCAACAAAAGACGGATCAAGAAACTTTGCCACAAAAACCCACAATTTATACACGTCTTCAAAGTTGGTCAAGAAACCAAGTGAAGCAGTAACAACCTCCGCACGTACAAATCCACCTCCATCACCATTACTGTTCATTGGTTTGCAGACCGTTGTATCAGCAAGATCAATAGCTGTACGATTCTGTTTCGTGCTCTGTATAATCCTTGCATGACAAAGAATACCAACACCAAGTGAAATTCCATTTGCTTCAGCTAATTTTTGAACAATTTCTGGACTAATTAGTCCTTTACTTCTGTCCCTCACATTAAACGCCACCGATGCCCCTCGTTCATATTTAATTTTAGGTCCGTATATGTGAACAAGCGGGTCTGAACCAGGTAATCTCAATTGAAGCAAAGATGTCACGAGCCAGTTGACCAAGAACCGGAGCCTGAGCGTTGTCTTGTTTAGGCCGGACATGTTTACATGATCAAGATGCCTGCAAGTTATCTCGGGTTCTCTTCTATCTGATACTTGCTCTTCATAATATTCTTCCTCACTGCTATAATGATCTTCCAACTTATTTTTGTCTTCCAACCCGAAAGAAACCCGTTTACTTCCTTCCATTCTTCCTAGTAATCTGAACTCGCCTTCTGTTTCCCTACATATAACAGCACTTTCTTTTGGTTTTTTGGTTTCAGGCTCTTCCTGGATCTCAGCAGTATCCGACTTTCTTTCATTTTCTTGAGGCTTTCCTTCAAGGTTGTCTGTTTTCTTTACATTGTAAACCGCAGCATCAAATGATAACACTTCTGTTACATGAGGCGGCGACTCAATCTCTTCGATGTTACCCTTCCTTCCTGTAAACAGCAAAAGAAGCAGAAAAAGTATCAAGCCAACTGATATTTAATCTTTGAATAGGAAAATTTTTACAAAAGGTAATGAACTTTGGTCTGACTTCTGTTTTGGGTAAACACGCTTTCACATCAACAAAAAAGGCTCAAAACTTTCAAAAACTTCTCATTAATTGTGATCTTCTAAGTCAGTATTCAGGCGCTGTGTCAAGAAAAACTTAACACGTTTAAAGATACGAACAGATGGTTGCCATTTCATCATTTGATTAGAAAACTGGGTCAGACTACCTTAAATCAAAGGAATCAAAAATTTGAAGCTTTTAAATTTGAAGCTTTTTCAAGTTCATCACCTATTTGTGCAATTTGCCCTTTATGAATTTATACAAGACCAATAATCTCACGTTCCTATAAAATTACCGATCAAAAAGGGTGACTGGGTGACCTTACCAGCTAGCTCCTGCTTGCTCGTAAACCAGGATGGTGGAGGTAAAGGAGAGTTTATGATCTCTGACTGTGAACCCAACGGGCTCTGGCCCAAATCAATCCACATCGAGTTCTCAGATGACTCATCTTCACTAAAAACCGGGCTCTTCATGACCTCGCCGGCACAAAGACTCCCAGTTTCTTCAAAAATAGGGCTAGCTCCATCATGCTCCATCTCAGTTTCAAAGACGTCCCTCACCTGAGAAGGAGTGTATGCACCAGAAAACGCGGGTAAGAGAGCACCTGCTTTACTTCCTGATGCCTCTTCACAATTTCCAACAGCTTCATCATCTTCAATTCCATCCAACGCATGAATTCCATCCATAGAATCACTCAGATATAAAGGATAAACCGGACTTATCTTCACTATCCCGGATCCCGCATGTCCAGATTGATTCTGTAGGCTTCCAATCACAGATTTCTTAATAAGAAGACACCCAAATCCAGTCGGGTCATACCCAAAAACTCTGTAAAACGATGTGATAATAAAATCGGGTCGAAACAGAGATAATCCTAAAGAATCCATATCTTTCGGGCCCAATGCTCCAGCGTCAAGTAACACATGCCAATTATTCTTCTGAGCCAATGCCATCCATTGATACGAGTACTTTGCACCAGTAACACGAGACTGAACAGGAAACACAAAAAGACCCGTCGACGAATCTTTCTTCCTCCGTTTCTTATTCACTATTAATTTCCTAAGATGTGTCGAACACGGTTTCAATGTAGGCCATTTAAACCAAGCACTATGAACCTTAGCACCTTTCTGTTTAGCACATTGAGCCATCCAATTCACAGATTGACTTTCATGATCAAACATTGTTAACAGCTTCTTATTGGTACTAAAAGGATACGATTCAGCTAAAAGCTTAAAAGCAGACCCTCTACTAACAGTAAACACAAGTCCATATTCATTTTCAGGCACATTCAAATAATCATATATCTTACTCTTTATATCATACTCAACACTCCCTTTTTCACCACCACCATATAAAGCATGATTTCCCAAATGTGCAGTAATTTCGGATAAACTAATGGTACAACTTTCCCAATAACTAACACTCTGCACAAATGAAAAAAGCCCAAATCCACAATAATCAAGACATACCTTAGAAACAGTTTCAGCCAAATGCGAATACTCACTGGCTCGCAACTGATCAATTCTTTCAGATGATTTATACTTGGGATACATAGTCAAAAACTTCGAAAAACTTTCATCAAACTCAGGTATAGAATCTTGATCTTCAAAGATTCTATCTGCAGCTAATGAAGTTGCTTTCAAAAACTCTTTCTGGGCATGTAATCTAGCAAGTGATCTTGATCTTCCTAGACTCTTATCTTCTTTATCCATAGTTTCAGAAAAATCGATATTTTGTGACTTAACAAGTGATCCATCTTCAGAAGCTTGTTCTAAAGCTTCCCTAAGTTTATTCTCTTCCAACTTTCTTAAAACTGATGGGCTTTGTTTAATTTGTTCATCACTTTGACCCGGAACATGACCCGGACCATGGCCCTGACCCGACCCGAACTTTTTCCTGCTTTTTTTGTCAGAAACGAATGATGCACAATGAGATATAATGGGTTTCCAAAGTGAAATATGCATTGAAAAAGCACACAAATTTAGATACAATTATGCAAACTAGAGATGGGTTTTGATTGGTTTTGTATAATTTTGTGTTTATCCCATCTAAATTTAATGATTTTTGTCACAAAAAGAGCAAGAAAATAATAATAATAATATAAACTATAAAGCAAAAAAGCCCTCAATATTGAAGTGGTTTTGGAATCAAAAACTTTGATTCAAACTTGAAACAAAAAAGGGATTTCTTTTTCTCTTTTTTTTTTTTTTTGAATTCAAACCAAAAAAACACACACACACACAGTAAAATTGCTTGAAAGAAAGTTGCAGAGACTAAAAGAGTGTAATGAAAGCAATGATTTTTATGTTTTTGAATTGAAACTCTAAAAGATACTGTCTATTTGTGGGTAAATGGGAAAACTGATAAATGGGGTTAATAAATGCAAACACCACCTATACTGTGTATTGCAATAAATGGGAAGGGGGTGGTGGAATTGATTACACTCTGTGTTCTTGAGCTTCTACTCTGGCAGTGTGGTGGTGGCCAAGGTCACAAGGAAAAAAAAAAAAGAAAAAAAAAAGAATCTTTTGTTAAAATATCATCTAATCCTTAATTAATTAAGTTTTGAGTTAATTACTTTTAAATATTATTAACAATGTTTTAAAGGGTTGTGCTATTTCCACAGTATAAAACAAACCGATGTACAATTAATAACGCATACCGTACAATTGTTTTAAGCACCAAAAGGGGTGGAAATAGACAATAGGAGGATGGAAATAGCTAGCCACGTTTTAAAACCCAAGGTTTTGCTAACCCGGCCATCACCGATTCCGGTTCGACCAATCAATTTTGTTTTAATTTTATTTTTGAATTAAACTTATAAAAATGATTATAATCTTTATTTATATAGTTATCTTATTTAATTATCAACTTAATTTAACTTATGCTTTAAATTCTTAATTATGAAAATAACATAAAAACGGTCTATAAATAATAAATTAACTTTTTGGTAACTTAAAATACACATAAATGTTAAACAAAAGTTTTTCCCTTGCATCTTGGTAAATACTACATTAGTTATTTATAATTTAAGTTTTTTTAAAAAGTTATCGTCTACTTATTTATTTAAATTTTTCTTCTTCAATAAGGTACATATAACATATCACACTATTTTCCCAACTATCAAACTCATCCACAACAATTATCATCGTAAGTTTTTAGATATTACCAACAAGAAAGAGTTCCTCCCCCGTTGAATCGCAAGGACGCTATTGTTAATTAGGAAATGATAATGATATAATGGGTTATATATTGTTAATATATTAAAAGATATTTAAACTCTATGATAAAAGGTTTGGTCTAACCAATCTAGTTAAAAACAGGTTTGGTAAAATAATCATATAACTGGATAATTTAATTGTAATTTATTTATTAATATGCTTTCAATAATATAGCTGACAATAGTTAGAAAATAGATTTGAATTATTAGACGATAACTGTTATTCTTAAAAAAAAATCATTTAAACAATATATCCACATGTTCTAAATTATTTGTGTTGCTTAAATAATTACAAGGCTGGAAATTAAGCAACTTTCAATATTGCGAATTTGTTCTAGATTTTTAAATTTTTAATTAAGATTTGGATTCACAATTATATTTATTTACTCATGGTCAACTCCCATAAAGTGCGGTTGCAGATGCTCTTGGATATTTTAACAAATTTATTTCTCTATTTATGCCAAGTTATGTAAATGACAAGAAAACAACATCAATTGTAATTTACATAATTCCAAATGGTGTTATTGATTATTTCGTACATTAATATCTTTTTTTTTGAACTGTTTGGTTTTTGGGCAAGTATTTTTATTTTTATTTTTCTAAAACCGGATCCAATAGTAGCTCAAGTTTCGAGATGTAAGATGATATTGTATTTATACTTGGTCTCCAACAGTGACATTTTCTTTATTTCTTCTTTGTCGTTACATCAACGTCACGTCAATATTTCTTTACTGACACACTTCTTACAACACATCTTTTTTATTTTTCCTTTTAATATACACACACATAAACACGCAGCCCCACACCAACTCGTCTCCGCTTCGACGAATCCCCACGACGAGCCTCAATGAAGAGGCAGTGCCAACAGCTTCTTCCAAAGAAGAGACCACGACGAGCCTAGAAAGAGGTCGTTGGAAGAGGCCTTATAAATTCCTTCTTACATGTCGATCTAGGTCATTCATGTTGAGATTGGGAGAACCATGCATGTCCTTACATTGTCATAGTTGCTTACTTCTTTTATTTTTACGTGATCTTTTGCCTAACAAAAGTAAAAGGTCAAAGCGATGGCCTTTAATTTTTAACATTTTAATATCTTACGTTAGAAGTACATTTGGGATTATCATCATGTGGTGAGTGTTGACATATGGATATTATATATATTGCTCACGGAGAAAAAAAAAAATTGATTTATTCTTTCAATTCTGATTGATCGAGGGTTTTATTTTTTGTATTCTAATTGGTTAAAGTTATTTTTAGAAATTATTTAACATTTCTATATAAAAATATCCCCCATTAATGATAATAATGCCACATTTTTTTTAAACGATGAGACTCTTTTCTTTGCGTTGATGGTCACTTAATATGTAGCTTAAATAAATTTATATAAAAAATATAAATATATTGTAATTTGTCATAATTAAAAGGAAGCTTTTTTTCGAGTTCAAGATAATACGTATGAACAACTTTATAATGAAATTGTAATTTTAACATAATGTTTTACATACTCTATTTGAATAATAAGAAAAACTCACAAATTAAGAATTATTTTTTTAATTAATTAGAATAATTTAAAATTACTATCTAGAAAGAAAAAAAAAAGTTATTATTTCAATTTTAATTAATACATGTAATAAGTCAAAGGTATTTTATTTTTAAAAAACAAGTATAGTCATGATGTCTAAAAATTGTGGGGTTTTTTTAAAAAGTTTAAAGTTATAGTCTTTTTTTTTTTGTTAAAATTCAATTTATAATATATATATATATATATATATTTATATATATATATATATATATTGCTCACAGAAAAAAAAAAAATGCTTACATGGCATTACATATTAGCCATTAGATCAACGTGAAAAATAATCTTGACCATTCAAATTCCTATAATTTCTCATGAGTTATTAATCACTTATTTTCAAAAAAAAAAGTTATTAATCACTTGCTTAAAATAAATTAAATGATGTTAGAAGGCTCTTTGGGCAAATACACTAAGAGCACAATGAGTCATGAGATCAACCTTTCCAACCCTCCCATATCATACCAATAAGATTCTGTCAACTCATTTCAGTCATCCAGTCCTTATAACCATTTTTAGTGATGGCCATGAAATTCTAGCCCTGTCAAAAAGAAAAATTCTTTTTTCCCAATTAAATTAAACAATTTAATAAAACCAACATTTCATTAAAAGTTAAAAAGTACGTTGTATAAGAATAAAAATAAACCTACGACAAATGAATTTCTAAAAATCACACGGCCATCCACGTTTCGCCGCGATTGCACATTTTTTTGTTAAGAGTCCACGCTAACATTGCTGCATTGGTGAGGTGATCGTGCGGCGAGTTGAAGAACTTGTAGTCTCAACACTCGGCCTTTTCAATGTCTTGTGCGATTTGTATGTCCAAAAGTACTTGTATTTTATGTGTAATCTCCTTTATCATTTGTGTTTTCTCTGTCGTGTATGCTTCAACGGCCTAAACAACACTCGTCTTTGATGATGCTTCACCAACTCTCTTTTTCCCTTTTTATGGTCGAGTAGGGGTTGTGTACTCATTCAAATCCGGCAAGATAGTATCGGCGTCGTTGCTAGCCGACTCATAGTTTCCCGCCTCCGACGATTTTCTTCATTTGTCGGAATGGGACGAAGATGTTTGGCCAACACATGGTTGTTCCAACCATTTAGAGTGGTCTTTGACTACCTCCCAAGCCCCTAAATGAGTAAACATGTTGCCGTTTGTTTTGGTGCTATAATCGGCCAAGGCATTAGTCATCACGTCAAGATCATTGCACCCACTCTCCTTAAGACATTTCTACAAGTATAAAAATAAAACGTATTAATAATAAATAAAGTGCTAAAAATAAAACATTTTAATAATATATAAAGTGCTAAAAATAAAACATATTAATTATAAATAAAGTGCTAAAAATAAAACGTGTTAATAATACATAAAGTGCTAAAAATAAAACGTATTAGTAATAAATAAAGTGCTAAAAATGAAACGTATTAATAATAAAATATAACCGATTGGTGGTATATGTCGTTAAACACACTCATTGCATCGTTCATTGTACTCCACTTTGTGTTTAAACTATGATGAGTTCTAATAATTCTTTTCATGATTCAGGCGAAATGCTCTAAAACTCGTTCCTAAAACTTATCTCAAGTGTTAGTACACGGTTTCTGTGACAACAGCATTCTAGAAGTCATAGTCATCTAAGTGTCATTATTGTTTATTGTCTTTATAAGTTTGTAATTAGTTTCAACCAAATCTGAAGTTTCAGATTTGATTGAAACTGAAATGGACCGAACCAAAGTTATTGGATTAACTTTGGTTGAGCCCATTTGTTTATATATATAATCTCAATTAGGTTAGAATTGAGATTAGGTTTTTAGTTTTACAAATTTGTTTTAGTTTTCACACACATAGGTTGTTGGTTGATTGTAATAGTGGTATAATCAATATACAACTGTTTTTGTGATCTCGCGTGTTTTTAATCTTCGTTATTGTCGTGTTTATGTGATTAACGGATTCCACACGTTAATCATAGTAATCAACAGCCTGGTAGATCCTGTTCTAGGGACTTACATCAAGCTTGTTCATTCCCGACTACTCTATATGTCGAGATATGAACCCACATTTTTGCCAAAGCCACATTTCTTAACTTTGGTGTTCCCCGTCGGGTTGGGCCAAACCGCCACGAACTCGGCCTCTACTCCGGGTGCTCTGCTCTAATAAGAAAGACGGGTTACATGCCCATGACAACATAAAGTTTTGTAGATTCTAGTGGATACACACACATAGTAGGTTAAGACCTATGCAATACAGGTTAAGAAAATGATTTATATAACATTCAATAGAAAATTGTCTTTCTTCTCTTTCTTTTCCTTTGATCCATTGTTGTGATGTAAATGGTTAAGTATTAGAATAATCTATTGGAATTATATGGCAATATACAGAAAAAATACAAAGAAGCTTTAAGCTAGGGGTTAGCAAAAACCGAACCGGAAAATCAAAAACAGGAAAACCAGAGAAAACTGAACCGTCAAAACCGAAAACCAAACCAAAACGATTGATTTGTTTTTTCTTTCTAAAAACCGAACGGATCGGTTCGGTTTTCGGTTTCATATGCAAAAAACGACCACCGAGGCGAACCAAATATATTTTAATTTATTTTATATTTATATCTATTACTTTATGGTTAGTAAATATGTTAACAAGTTAGTATACAAATTAAAATCGATAGTATGTTTTAGATGAAAATATATAACAAAATCAATTCGATTTATAAAAAAATCATACCAATTTTATCGCCTAAAAGATATAATTAGTTAATGAAAAGCATTCGTATATTTTAGTTTCTTTATCATAATTTTTCCTTAACAATTGAATGTTAAATTTATAACTTATTAAGCTAAAATCGTAAAAAAATAAAATAAAATAAGCGAAACCAAAACCGAAAATCAACCCAAACCGAACCGAAAAACTGACAAACCGAACTGACCAAAAACGAATCCAACAATTTTGTTTTTCTAAAAACCGAATGGATCGGTTCGGGTTTCAATTTTGGGTCAAAACTGACCCAAATCGACCCATGCTCAGCCCTAGTATAAGCAAATATATAAAAGGTTACTTTTTTTGTTGTGCACATTAGTAATTTAGATAATATTTTTTATATTTATCATTGTGTTTTAGAAAAATTATAGATTTTTCAATTAAGAGCAGTACAAAAATTGATTAAATGTGTATATTAGCCTTATTGAATGAAAAACTATTTTGAAGAAAGTCGTTAATTAAAAAAAATCTTCAACATAAACTTTTTAAAATTAATATAATTAGCCTTAAATAAGCTAAATAAAGTATAAGTTTTTTGGATAAAAAAAAAGGTTATAACTATTGGGTAACACAAAAGTTATAAATCAAACAATCATTAAATCATATGTGTTTATGATTTAAATCACATAGATTAAAATGAGTAACATTTTATTACCAACCAGTACCGATCCCGACGGTATCGGTTTCGAAAATCGCCAAAACTTGGTTCCGGTCCCATATGAACCGGTACCTGGGCGGTACTAGGATTTCCTGGTTTTTGCGGCATTTTTCCGGTACCGTCACGGTACCGATCTCGCAAACCACCAAAAATGGATACCGGTCCCGATTTCATTTGAAATTCGGTACTGGTTCCCGGAACCGGGAAAGAATCGAGATTTAGGATTTCTTGCTCATTCCTATCCGTAAATGCACAAGCGTTAAGAGTTTATCTTAGGCCGCTCCCTATGGGGTGTTTGTGAGCTCGGCGTGGCTCCTCATCGTGGAAGACTCCTTTGGCAGCAACTCGTCGTGCTCCTTCATCATCATGCCTCGTCGTTTTCTTCACGAGTTTGGACGAGTTGTTTGGGTGTATGTATGTGTTTTTAATATTTTTTTTAATTGTGGATGAGGTGAGGATGAGGGTATGTTAGGGAGGAGGTAGTTCTTTAGTGTGTCTTGGAGAGAAAAAACTGATGTGACAGTTAAGACGAGGGGATGATGGCGTCATGATAGGGAGAGGCCTTAACATGTCCACCCATTTTAATGTTTAGCTCATTGAGTTTTTTCCTTAACATGAGGTTAGAGATGACCATGATAGAAGGGTAGAGTGGCTTCTTTAGCATGTTGCTGTGTATTTTAATTTTTTTATTATTTAAAACAATGTTTTTGCTTTTGTGAGTTTGTGTAGTTTCTTGTAACAACTATTTTCCTTGCTGGAATCATTGCTCAGTTGCACTAGCTATAGTTTTTTTTATCGTGGGATTTGGCTGATGTTTCTTGTTGAGAATACTCTGTCGACAAATGCCAAATTAAAAATTAACAGTCCGTTGCACAGAAAATTCCAAAGTTTTAAGTTGTCTGTAATGCGAGAATTTGCTAAGTCATATACTTATCTTATACTTGAATACTCTTTTGTGAACTATTTTGTGTCTTTGAACTCTGCAAGTCTCTAATCACTGAATACGCTAAGCAGTAACTTCAAATTTGCTTACTTTTCTTGTTAACATTCGTACAAACCATGAATTTGGACTTAGCCATGAAAATTGTTGTATAGTAGTCTAACATCTTCATCTAAACTTAACTATCTTTACATGAAAGGATTCAACAGCAAAATGTGACATGAATGCTACACCAGGACCATGGTTATGGACTTGCGATTAATGGGAAATTCCCGATTCCCAGGTCCCTGTATTGTCGCAAGGGAGGGTGACTGCTTGCTTATTAATGTGAAAA
>JAOXNX010000033.1:2118743-2132656 GCA_028566075.1 Solidago caesia
CCCCAAGGACTACACCCCCAACCCCCCCAAAAAAAAAAATCCTGTTTTTTATTTTCTTCCTTTTTTTATAAAAATAAAATAATAAAATTTTCATTAAATATAATTAAAAACTAATAAAAATACTAAATAAAAACATAAACATGCTTAAACATACTAAAACTAATACAAATTAGTAAATAAAAACACAAAGATACTAAAACATACTATAAACTAAGATGAATTATTAATATTAAAAGTAAGACAAATTACATATTCCATCCATATTACTTAACAAATTCACGTATGCGAGCCAAAACTGCTTCCAACAACGATCCGGTGAGATGATCACGAGGCTTCTTCACGAACTCCATATCTAGTTGGCGATTTTGGTTTTGAGCCAAACGCATCACCTCTTGTTCACGAGCCATCCTAGCTTGTTGTGTAGCAGCCGTAGCTTCCATCATCATTTTTTGGAGCTGAAGCTTTTCCGTCCGAGCTCGTCATTTATCTCTAGTATCGCCTTTCATGTCACTCACAGGCTTAATGAATTATTTAAATGTGGCGGACGATGATTGAACCGGTTTCTTTGCCTTACGTCTTGGTGGCGACATTGGTCTTGTTGGCACTTCTTTTTCTTCTTCAACTTAGTTCCCGCCTTGGTCTTCTTGATCACATTGATCATCGTTTAGATCAATGGGCATAAATTCCGCTTCAGATGACTGGATAATGGACTCGTTTGTTTTTGCCATTTTGGAAGAAGAGTCTTCCATTTCTTCAACTATCTTAACGACACACCATTTGGGGGTATCTTTCAAAATTTTCCATGCCGACATATGAGGACCAATGCTTATTGCCATGTTTTCTCATGTACGCATTCACGGACGACTTGAACACATCTTCGTCATTGGTTCCACTACGCGTGCTTGACTTCTTCTTGTTATAAATTCTGGCAAAACTAGAAACATTTAACTTCATATTCTTCCATTTCGACCTAACCGTTTCATGGTTACGCTTCGAGTCGCGGCCTAAATGGGTGTTGAACTCTTGATACACTTTTTTTCCAAAGTGAGTGCCCTGTTTGTTGGTTTCCTATGTATAGGTCTTCAGAAACATTAAGCCAAGCTTTTGCCAAAGCCGATTCATCCTCCTATGACCAAAGGCGACATTCTCTCTTTTCTGGTTTTGGAGCCGCAACTTCTTTGGTGGTATTTCTTCATCTTCATCTTCGTCTTCAACTTCGAAACCCACTTCCTCTTCCTCTTCGCCTTCTTTGTCATCTTCATTTTCCGGGTTCGACCGAAAATCGTATTGGTTTTCCATATTGGGAATATTGGTTTCTATATTGGGAAAAACTACCCTTTTGGTTTGAATATTGAGCAAACCTGGGTTCTTGGTTTGTCAAAAAATTAGAAAAGTCGAGTATGTAAAAATCGGATGGGTTACCGAACCTAATGGGGTTTGGAGCGGTTTGTAAAGAACTGCGACGGTTTGGGGCGGATTGGATTGAAGTCGAACCGCAACGGGTTGTAGACCAACCACAATATTTACGTTGGATTGAGTTCCGGTTTACTTTTCTTTGATCCATATTCAAAAGATGTATGTGTTTGTGTTGTGTGAAATGATATTTGCCTATTTGGTTTGTGTTATGGTATGAAAATATTGAGTTTAAAATGAGAATTTTATATAAAAAAAAATAAAGGTTTGGGAGACCCCTTTTTCAACGATCAAAAGTGAATTAGGGATAACTTTCAAATGGTAAAAAATTAAGGAGGGAATACGAGACCGCCGTCCCGGTTTTAGTCACCTACTATGCGGTGCCGCATTGAGGGGGCGGCGTTCCCTCTCACCATGTCACTCCCTCTCCCCTAAGGACGCCACTAGAGATAGCTCGTGACAATATGTTGCTCTATTTAGATAGAATCATTCTAGACCATACGGCCATACCTCATTCTATCAAACTTTATGCTATTCTTAACGTAACAACATAATATTCACTTGAAAATATAATTAAAAAAAAGAACCAACGCTTGAAAAACCAACATGTATTAATATGTGACCACTCCAATTTTTACTGCGTGTTATCATTAATTACAGCCCACAATCCTCATATATACAGATGTCTCTATCTATACATATACATATATGATATCTCTGTGTAGTAGTCTGTATATCTCTGTGTCGTAGGCTGTATATATAACGCAGCCGGTCTGTAAAACTTGTCTCCCAAAACACCAACTCTGAAAAAGCCTGTCTCACTCACATATCACACATACATACAAACGAATATAATCTTCCTCTCTCTTCTTATTTCACTTAAATATAACATCCCCATTTTCCATAACCAAACACACAAGAAAACAATCAAAATGGCATCTGATTCTAGTAACATCACCGACCACCGTCGTCCAACAACCACCGGAAAAACCCAAAACCATCACCTTTTGGCACCACCCCATAAAGAACACGTTCCATGTCCACGTTGTGATTCCATCAACACAAAATTCTGTTACTATAACAACTACAACTTCTCACAGCCACGTCACTTTTGTAAGTCTTGCCGCCGTTACTGGACTCACGGAGGCGCTCTTCGTGATGTTCCGGTTGGTGGTGGTACTCGTAAAAGGGCTAAACGTTTACGTGTTTCAACTGATTCTGACGACACTCCGGCGCCGGTGGTGGTGACTACACACATTGGTTCTGGTTATGTTGGGACAACTAGTACGGCGCTGCCGGTATTGATGCCGTTAGCCGGAGTTCATGGTGGTGGGATGTCGTGTAGTGGGTTTACATCGGTTTTGAGTAATGGGCAAAGTTTGGGTGGGATTTTTGGAGTTGGTTTTGATCAGGATTTGAGTTTTGGGCTTGGGAGAACTGTTTGGCCGTTTTCTGATGTTGGTGACAGTGGTGTTGGTGGTAGCCCCGCCGTGAGTGGCGGTGGGACTGGGAATATTGGGTGGCAGTTGGAGAGTGGAGATGGCAGTGGTGGCGGTGGAGAGTGTTTTGCTTTTCCGGACCTTGCTATTTCGACACCGGGGAATGCCATGAAGTAGTCTATTAAGTATCTTCTAGTAGTATAATGTCAGTGATTATTATTATTATGATATGATTATAGAATATGTTATTAGTTATTGCTAAGTGCTAACTATATTAGTATGAGATTTTGGAAGTGAAAAACAAAAGGAATCCTTAGTTTTAATGGTGTTCAAATTCTAATGATATGAACTTTAACTTTGATTATAGAATTGGTTTATTTTTAACGGCAACTATCGAATTGAAAGCGCTCCGCCTACTCAGACTAGGGGAAGTCGGTTGTTTTAATTGGGTCCCACTACGTCTTTGCTGAGTGGGCACCTAAAAAAAACCCCACAAGGCCCTTTCGAACCCTGGTAAAACCTGGATGTCTTACAAATCATTGACAAATTGAATTATCTATATCTTTTGTTAGATTGATTCACAAAATGTTAATTGTCTTGATCGGTTTGGTTTCCAAAATATAAACCGGTACCAAAGGGTTTTTAGCTTGACAGTATATTCTTGGTGACTAATCAAGCAAGAAATTAAGGATTTAGATTCATGGGCAAGTTATAAGAGTGTGTGAAAATACTTGCTGGAAAGATAAGATAATTGTTGTTTTGGTTATAATTGAGTTAATGTCAAGTTTAATTTCACTCGAGCCAAAAAGGACAATTGCTGAACAAAAACACCAAAACATTGAACAGTATACAACCGAATGCAAACGATTTTTTGGGGCAAAAAACGATTGATGTGTTTTTGGGGTGGGGGGGTGGCGATTAAAGAACCGATCGATGTGTTTCAGCTGCATTATGGATATGGGTCAAAAATCTGCATTTTTGCACAGCCAAATTTAACCATACAATTTAGATAATATTCAAATCCAATCTATAAAATGATCTTAAGTTGTTGTTAACCTCCTACAACCAGCAAATATGCTGCTCATTATCTTAAGCCAACTGATTTTAGCCATTTAGACCCATATCCATTCTGCAGTTCCAACTCAGCAAACATACTAGTTATAGTACCTCCATAATCAACTTTGATTATTGCTTCAGCCTTCATGATAGAAACAAATCAGCATCTACTTATAACATGTTGCAGTTCTAAAAACATCAACCCGCAAACAATTCTGCTTAATATTTCAGAGGACAAATAGACAATCTGTAGCAAGTTATTTTGACCCACCAGTATAATTTCACATTCCTTCCAAACTATTTAGGAACTATTCTGTTTTCCGTCTCTTAACCCTTATAATTGGAAATTTGGTTAGACATGCATGTATTCATAGAAACGATTTACTAATGATCAGGTAACCAAGAAAGAAAGAACTTATTTAGCGGTTGACCAGGTTTTTCGCTTTAGGTTACAGTTTAAGATTATGTCAAACCGATATGGCTCTTAAACATATCGAAACTATATTTCCCTATTGTTAAATGTAAAGGCATAATAATATATAGAAGACTGAAGCTTATATGACCGAACTCCGGAAACACTATTACTGAACAAAAACAGCCAAAAAGTCCAAAACATTGAACCCTGTAAAAACCAAATGCAAACGGGTTATTGTGGCAAAAAAATCAACCAATGTAGGTCTGGTTTCGGCTTTAGGTCCCAAAACCAAGTCATGTTATGCTGACCATTACCAAAAACGAATATCAGGTTTTACTCTAGCATATCTAAAAGATGGAGGGTTATTTGTTTTATCAATACGGGTCATCCATACATCTTCCATATCTGTATCCATACTATTCAAACCGTCTATAAAATTATCTTAAGTTGTTAAACTCCTCGGACTAAAGAAAGTGCTTCTTAATGTTTTAAAAGAAGCCATTTGATATAAGCGTTTTGACCCATAACTATAATACAAATAACCATCCATTCTGCAGTTTCAACATCAGCAATCATACTAGTTATGATACCTCCATTAAAAACTTTGATTATTGCTTCAGGATAGAAACAAATGCTTCTAACATGCCGTGCTTCTTAAAACATCAACCCGCGAACAATTCTGATTAGAATTTTGCAGGACAGTTTGTACCCTGTAGCAACCTCTTTTGACCCATCAGTATAATTTCACATTTCTTCCCAACTGGTAAGGTCTTTTCTGTTTTCCGTCTCTTAACCCTTGTATATACATACTGAGAAGTTGCAACCTAATAATATAAACTGCAGCATAGTCAATCCTACTTAAGTTAATCCAACTACCCTCCCGACACAGCTTAATACTCCATGGCCCATCTTCACAATAACATCTGCCTTGTGCAGTTGTGCCCTTGTATAATTGGAGTTTGGACATGCATTTATTTATAGAAGCGATTAACTGGCCAACAGGTAAATAAGGAAGAAAAAAAATCTATTTAGTGTATAACCAATTATTTCGCTTTAGGTTACAGTTTAAGATAATGTCAAACCGATATGGTTTGTATACATGTCAAAGCTGTATTTTCTCTACAGTAAACACCCCTTCTTGAAACTAGTATTGATAAGATGTAAAGGCATGATCATTCAAGACTGAAGCTTGGTAGATGCATTTTGACGAACCTATGAAAACATTTAACGATTCAAACAGGAAGATAGTATATTTCCATAGGCTTTTCCAAATATACAATGAGTCAACTTACGCTATTTTTAGCTGTTTTGGCCAGAATGTAAGTTGAAATTATACTTGATATACTGAATATTTCTATCTAAGATAGTGTGTGATTGACTGAAACAGGTTATTTAGTCCAATGTACCAGTTTCTAAGCGTATGATTAAACACCATCATTTTCTGGTTTCACCAAATTTTTCTGTAATGACAGCAGTTCAGTTTGCATTTCATCAACTTCTGGGTGAGTCTGATCTCCAGAACAGAAAACATGTGTTTCACTTGTTAACTCGATCCAACTCAAGCCAGGGTCCTTCTCCCCCTCAAGTTCTCTTATTTTCCTCCTCATTTTTGCCACATCATCCCACCGGCCCAGTAACGCAAAAAGCCTCGCTAGCAATATGTACACTGCACCATCTTCCTCGTCTATTTCCACAATCCTATCAGCTACACGACTTCCCACTTCAATATTCTTCCTATCGATACACGAACTCAATAAAGTTCTCCAAAGTTCAAAATAAAATTCCTGAAGACTGGAGTCCAAATCCACGATCATTGCCTCTGCTTCTTCCAGCAATCCTGCTCGACTTAATAAATTAATCAAACAAGAATAATGTTTAGCTCCAGGAATTAAACCGTTTTCCTTCATTGAACTCCATACCGACTTCCCTTTATCTACCCACCCACAATGATTACACGCTGCAAGCATAGAAAGATATGTGATTTCATCTGGGATTAATCTTTGTTTCACAATTTCATCAAAGATTCTAAAAGCTTCCTCTGCTTTCCCGTGGTGACCATACCCTCCTAGTATTGAGTTCCAGCATTTCAAATCAGGGTTTTCTATTTGTTCAAGAACTAACTCAGCTGATTGGAGATCACCCGTTTTGGCATACATATCAATTAGGCTTCCACAAACAGTCATTTCCAAATCATACCCGAGTTTAATAGCTTGACAATGAATCATCTCTCCTTGATTTTGAGCAGCAAGATCTGCACATGCACTTAAAGTGACACTGAGTGCAAAGCTATCGATCTTGTGTTCTCGTGACATTTCATGAAAGCACTTGATGGCATTCTCACCATCACCCATTCGAGCATAACCAGTGATCATCTCTGTCCAGATAACAATATCTTTAACAGGCATTAACGCTATAATCTTTTCTGCAGATTCACTATCTCCATTGTCAAAATACATAGACACCAGTGTACTACCAACATACACATTCATGTCAAATCCTGATCTGATAACTTGACCATGGAGTGGCTTTCCATTACCACGAGATGGCAGGGCTCGTGTTGCAGAGATTATCGTCGCAAATGTATAGTTATCCGGATTAATCAAAGAAATTTTACGGAAGTGGATAAACATTTCCATTGACTTTCTCTCGTCTCCATCTTCTGCGAACCCGGCTAACATTGAGTTCCATGATACTAAATCTGGATTCTTTATATCTTTAAATACTCTCTCTGCCATTTTAGTATTACCACAACCAGAATACATGTTCAACAATGCATTTAGCATCGGAGAATCAGTTGGTGTTCCCGACACTATTACTTGAGCATGAATGAGTTGCCCGACGTCACACTTTTGTAATTTGCTACAAGCGTTTAACACCATTGAATACGTAAAAGGAGTAGGTAAAGCCCCGGCTGTTACCATATCCTTATAGAAATAAATTCCTTGCATAATCCTTTCATTTTTCATGTGCCCAACTATAATAGAATTCCAAGCCATGGAATCCTTACAAACCATACAACCGAAAACTTTCTTTGAACTCTCTAAATCACCACAATCCGAATACATCACAAGTAACGAAGTTTGAACCAACGTATCACTTACATACTCAAATTTAACAACATGTCCATGTAAACCAGCTCCCAACAACACATTCCCATAACAAGAACAAGCTTGTAGCAAACTAGTAAAAGTAGGCCCATTTGGAACAAACCCTTCAAGACTTAACCGCGATAACAGTTTAAAGGCAATATGGGCATTGTCAGGACTGCGAGAATAAGCAGCAATGAGGGCATTGTATGAAACAATTGTTCTTTGCGGCATTTCGTCAAACACATTGTGTGCGTATAAAAGCGACCCACATCTCGAATACATGGACAGAAGATTGTTCATCAAGTATGGCGATTTTCGGACCGGAGGTATCGCCGTTATCAGTCGAGCATGGAGTTGACGGGCTTTTAGGAGGGAATTGATTGAGCTGCATTTTTGAATTATTATTGTTGCTAATGAAACTGCTTCTTGAGATGATGACATATAAAACTAGAGCAGCCTGTTGGCAGTTGGCCCCTTCTTATTTTAACCGTAGCTCACCCAAAATAATTACTGAAGGAAGAAATTAAACTTTTATATTGTCTAGTGTGGAAATTAGGACACGGTTCAGTTATTTAATTTAATCTAGTATCTACATTTATCTACATTTCTTATTTGGGGATTAATAGGAGCTATGTAGCGCGGACCCGGTTTAGATAATGTATGCTAGACCTTCCGGTGTCGAACCGCGACACGAAACACTGATAAAGAAATTCACCTTTAAAAAAAAAAAAAAAAATCTACATTTCTTATTAAAATAGCAACCATCTTTTTTTTTTCTTTCAATTTTTCTGTTTTTAAAATACCTAAAATGCCTTTCAATTTTAAAAACTTTCTTTTTATAATTAACCAATATACCTAAAATACTCTTAATGAAATAATTTACAACATCTATCTCTCAACTCTTAAAATAACTACACTACCCCTTTTTACATCAATTACATTTACATCAATAACCACACCATCGCCGCCGGCACCGCCATCACCACCAGTCGCCGCCGCCACCACCACACGCCGTCGCTACCACTATTGCCGCAGCATCGTGCGGACACCAGTCTAGTACTATCTTAGAGACTTAGAGGGTGTTGGCCTACCTTATTAATTTTGGCTTATGCTTTTATTTTATAAGCTTACAAGCTCTTTCAATAGTGTTTGGATTAGTTTATATCCTCTAAGCTAATAAGTTCTTTTTGAGTGTTTGTGTTAGAAATATTATAAAGTATTGTTTTTATCTTTATTTGTAAACAATCAAGAGATGGAGGAGGTGTTAGTGAAAATGTCATGTTAGTATATATACGCACCTCCATGCTCATTCTATGTAACTTTTCACACATTTCATTACTTAATACCAAACATCACATTCCTGACATTCTCTGAAAACACACACATTACACACACTACCTAAAATACATCAAATCTTGTATAACAGTTTGGCCTAGCTTTTTTTGATTTAGCATATGTTAGTAAAATGACCAAAAGGAATATGCTTATATATTATCACATAATTTATATTTTAAATATATCTACATTGTTTTATGAGTTATAACATTATTTTTGGATACATTTATATCTAGGATACTTAAAACTTCTATAATTTTCCAAACGATAAGTATTAGAACTTTAAAAAAAATCATCAATATTCAATAATACATTCATTTTGATTGGATTAGTTCTCCCGCAATCAAAGTATGTATGCCATTTGATAATTGTTTCAATAGTTAAATGCAATTTTGGTCCCCGTGGTTTGTATGTTTTTACATTGGAGTCCCTTTTCAAGTTTACTAGCAATGAGGGTCCCTAAATAAAGAGTTTTTTGCATCCTTTGTCCAAAATTAACGGATCTGTTAGTGAGGGCCGTCAAATGCCCACGTGCCACTCACGTGCAGGGGTATTAAAGTCTATTTATTCCCCCCACCAACCCACTGCCCACGTGCTTTCACCCCCCTTTTAAAACCCTTCAACGCCATTCTTCTTCCCTAACCCTAATTCACACATTAACACAAAATAAAAGGTAATTAATAAGAATGGTCGTATGTAGATGTGGTTCTCCTTCTATGATTCGCACCTCTCAGACATGTAATAAGCTAGGAAAAAGCTTTTATTGCTATGTTAAAAAGGTAAGATTTTTACATCTATTATTTTTCCCAGTTAACAATTTAAATAAAAAATTGATTTTTTAAAATCATAATAGGGATCAAGATGTGGGTTTATTACTTGGCATGATCGACCAATGTGTACAAGAGCTGTTGAAATAATTCCAGGTTTATGGTTTATGTTTGAAATAAGGTTGAAGAATGTGCTAAAGCAAAAGAAAATCAAGCAAGAAGATACAAAAAGATGTTGGTGGTAAGTTGGGTGTGTTTTATTTTATGGTTTATGTTTGTAGCTTGAGTTTTAAGAAATTTATGTAAGTGGCTGTCTTGTTGCAAGAAAATTCTATTAAGGAATGAAATGGTTTGTTTGATGCATATGATGGTTGTATATAGTTGTTTATGAATGCCAAAAATGTTGTATGTCTAGTATAAGTTTTCTTATCCAAATTCAGTTCTATTCAATGCTTAGATTTCTGTCAACCAACTTTCACCATCCTCTTAAGTTCAACTGTATTCAATGGTTATACCAAACTCAACCACCCCCAACTATAGACTATTGACAGATTATACAAATTGAATAACAAATAGACATATAACAAAGACAAGTCCATAACAGTTAAACATTCCTACCAACAAAACATGTTGGTATTATATAGTTATACCAAAATTATGCACTCATATTTCTAATACATATTCTTACCAATAAAAGACAAGTCCATATTAGGATCAAAACATGACAAAAGACAAGTCCATAGTAGGATTAAAACATGACAATGACTATATTCTTACCAACAAAACACAACCTAATGTCTAAGTGGCATAACAGTTAAACATTCCTACCAACAAAAGATAAGCTAATATCTAAGTAGCCTGTGAACCACCACCTTGGGAACTTGAAGCCATATTGCAACCACCAGCCTTTGAAGTTGTAGTCTTCATACTAACACCCTTGGAACCACCAGCCTTTGAAGTTACAGTCTTTTTTGGACATGTTCTTTTATTGTGACCATCCACTTTGCAATTTCCACACTTAAGCTTTGCACCAGCTTTTGAAATCTTCCCTTCCTTAACTATTTGTAGCTCAATAACACTCTTCCTTCTCTTTTTCTTAGGCCTTCCTATTGGAGCCTTATGCTTGGGTGGTATAATTGTTATGGGCCACCCAAACTTAGGCCAATGTGATCTTCTTGGATCAATCTTAAAACTATACATTGTTTTCCAAGTTTGAAACCAATAAACAGGATTAACAAATGACTACGGAATTCCAACCTGCATTTGATTCTCTGCCATATTCCATATAGTGGCTACAACATGCTTACATGGCATCCCAGTTAACTGCAGAGCATGACCTATTAGCCATATCAACCACATGTTGATCCATCCACGGCCTTACTACTTGAAACTTGTTACCTCCATTAAATGTTTCATGTTATAACACAAGTAATTGAATTAAGTAATGGACTGTTATAACATAAGTAATTGAGTGTAATATGTAAAGGAAACAATACCTTGTATTTTGCAGCTTCTGTCTTTATTGCATCAAACATTTCAGCTACCTTTGGTGATAAAGGCCCATTACTCTTGTCAATTGCCTTTTGCACTTTGGCAATTCTCTTCATTAGGTACTCTCTAATGTACTCTAAACAAAGAATGATTAGTTTCTCCCTACACTCAATTAGTTGTCTTTTGTATACCTCACACATGTTGTTCAATAATACATCACATTTTGATCTACCTATATAATACATAATACGGTTAATTAACAAGTATTCATACCAGTAATATTTCTACCAGAAAAACAGAATGTAATAAGTATTCATACCACTAAAATGAGACCTTTCCCAATGCCTCAGTGGTATTTCCTTTAACCAATCATAAGCTTCTTTCTTTACTTTTTTCAAATCATCCATAACCTTGGTAAAACTCATCAACTATTGATGTTGTTGCAGCCTTCCAAAGAAAGTCCTTGTACACCTGTCCCCTTCATGATCCTTTCATGTTGTCATAAATGTGTTTCAAGCTAAACTTGTGCTCAGCACATGGAAATATTTGTGCAATGGCAAGTATGATCCCTTATATAATAAACATATATACAAGCAAATAGGTAAAACCAAAACATGTTTACCAAGACATATAGTAATTCATACAAGTAAAGTCATAATATGTTTACCTTTTGCCTGTCACTAATGAATGTAAAGTTGGACATGTGATCTAACTTAAGATCTGCTCCAAGACATTCAAGGAACCAAGTCCATGAAGCCCTGTTCTCAGACTCCACAATGCCATAAGCAAGTAGGTAAGTTTGATTATTTGGACCTACACCAACTGTAGTCAACAACATCCCTGTAGCAAGAGATTTCATGAAAGACCCATCCAAACCCAACTGATCTCTTTTTCCTGCTTTAAACCTTGCCTTCAATGGACCCAAACATACAAATATTCTTCTAAACCGCCTAGACTCACAATCAGGATAGGGTTCTGGTTCAAAGTTAAGCTTCACAGTTGTGTCTGGGTTGCATGCTTGCAATTCAAAAATGTAGTCCTTCAACATCCCATACTGTTGTGTGTAATCACCTATGATTCTTGATTTTGCCTTGTGTTGAGCCTTATAGATCTTGTATATAGAGAACCCTATTTCAAATTTCTTTTGTAGCTGATCTCTAAGATAGCTTGCTTGAACCTTGGAATCTGGAACTAACTGCTCTTGTATCTGTTTTGCCAAAAACTCAGAAGTACATTTTCTCAACTCTCTTGATTGAAGACACTTATGTTTATCTTTGCAAGTTTTTACCATCCATTTTGCTCTTCACTAGGTTTAGAAATATACAAAAGCCAAAAACATGTTGGAACATATTCTAGTTCATTTGTCTTTTTTCTTCACCTACCTTACCCCTATTGGACTTTCCACTCGTTTAAGACACTTAGTGGACTTTGCAATGTATTTCTTTTTAGGCTCACATTCTCTTTCTTCACTTGGCCCACATTCATTGGGCTGCACCTGTTCACTTGGCCCACCTATATAATTGTAGTATAAACAAAGACATACATACACTATTTACAATACACACAGGATCATCAAGGAAAATATAATAATAATAATAAGGGTTAAGTACCTTTTTCGTCCCTGTGGTTTCAGGAAAAACTTTGTTTCGTCCCTGCAATTAACTTTGTTCCTTTTTCATCCCTGTAGTCGAACTTCTGTTAACTTTTTTTGGTCCCTGTCGTTAAGTCCCCCCACATAAAGGGCATTTCTGTCATTTTAATGTCCTTCTTCTTCCCCAAACCCATACACCCTTTAGGTTTATAACTTCATTTCCAGATTAATATTAAATCTATCAAATCTACCATTAAATCTACCAAATCAAATCCAGAAACATATATATATATACATATATAAATATCTCTCCTTCTTAATTTCTTATGGAACCGTGCTCGCAAGTTGCTAACCCCTTGGTTTATTTATGTGTTTTTCTTCCTGTTGATTTGGGTGCTTCCCAAGTGGATTTTTGTGGTTTCTTTATTATCACTTCTCAGGGTTATACCCTTTGGCAAATCATCGAAAAAGATGGAACCAGAAAACATTTTATTGGATGATTTGGTAGGTGTCGAGGATGCCAAGGCTCTATTTCAAGAGGTAATTTGTCTCTTATTTCGAAATTCACATACTTGATTTTGACTTTGGCTATGATCTCGTTGCTTGATTAATTAGGATCTGAAATTTGCAGATTTTACATAGAGTACATAGAAGTAAAAATAAGGAACTCGAGTGGGGAATACTCGACGAGGTTTTGCTATATGGTCCCCCTGGAACCGGAAAAACTACATTGGTCCATGCTCTAGCCCGGGAAGCTAAAGTTCCATTTTTCTCTGTTTCGGCTCGTGATATTGCAATGGCAGAAGCAGGAAGAGAGGAGATCGAAAGCCTATTTACAGAGGCAAGAGCATGTACACCGTCGATCGTCTACATCAAAGACATAGATGCAATTCCAACGTACCGAGGAAATTGTATATTCGGAGAAACTTTTTACAAGGTAAACAGCAATCTTGCTGAAATAACTTTTTCGGATCCAACGATTCGCGCTGTAATTTGTGGCTGAAGAAATATATATATACAATGTTTGTTTTTTTTTTTTGATTTTGTTATGATACGGTAATGGGATTTTATGGATTTGAGAAACTGGTGTGTATTTGATAGTTGAAGGCTATGGGGTGTTGTTGTTCATGATGAGATTTGTTGTTGTTGATTATTTTTTAGTTTAGATTTCAATTGGGTTTTCATTATTTGTTGTTGAATTGGATTTTCAAAATCTGGGATTTTTTTTTTTTTTTGGATCTGTATTTTTTTAAAATCTGGGATATATAAAGGGTTATTGGGTTACTGGGTTTCTGGGTTTGGGGAAGAAGAAGGACA
>JAOXNX010000033.1:2166057-2176850 GCA_028566075.1 Solidago caesia
GAAATAGGTTTGGCTGAAAACGGAAGTGTTTACATGGTCGAAAAGTGGGACGCAAAACAGCCCCTCGGGCTGATTTCGCTGACTACAACAGCCAAAAATGGCTTTTGTCCATTTTCAAGAAGCTATAACTTTTTTTGTAAATCGTTTTGGTAAAATCTAAAAACAGTTACTGAAAGTATGGGATTAGATCTTTCAAATGGTATAAGATTTTCAAAAAACGAATATCTCTAGGTGGTTCAAGTATGGGTCACAAAACATTACTACTATTTGATTCTTATTTTCATGGTAACATCGATTCAGGTGCTATACTTTCAATCTTTCATGTAAATTAAATCCATTAATGACTGTTTACAACTTCCAATCGTCAGTATTACGTTGGAGAAAATGCGTCTTATATTTTACTATTTATTAAAACTAACATCTTCGGATCCGTGGCGCAATGGTAGCGCGTCTGACTCCAGATCAGAAGGTTGCGTGTTCGATTCACGTCGGGTTCAATTCCCATTTATTTTTCTGTTTTTGTTGTTTAATTTTTCATCGTAACTTAAAATGTTTTTACTCCTTTTTTATTATCTCTATCTCCTCCATTTCTATGTTTAGTAATTTATTTTGTAAAGTTGAAAAGTACGTACATTCTAGATACAATATAAACTTTTTATCTGATTGTGGATATAATTTATAGTTCAAAGATAAGTGTTTTTTTTTTTTTTTTAAATTTATTGGTTAAGAGTGAAGTTCAACATGGATTAGAAGATTAAAGAATTGACATATGAAAAATATTTTATTAACAAGTTATTTATCTATACTACTATATAAAAATTCTAACCCTCATGTTAAAAGTTACATTTTTTAGATATGCAAGATTACCATTCTATCCTTAATGATTTAATTTATATCACCAGTCATTTATCTTTTAAAATATCTTCACTACCCTCTTTACATCAATTACATTTACATTAATTACCTACATCGCTCGACGCCGCCACCACCACCAACAGTCGCCGCCACCATTGCACCGTCACTGTCGCTGCATTGCGCGAGTACCCCTCTAATAACTTTAAAAATCTTTTCGTATTCAAAATATAAGAGTAATAAAATACTATGCTAATATAGCAATATCATACCTCCTGAAAATCATGCCTCTTTGACATAATCGGTTTCCTTGAATCTGCAATAAATCTAATGAATGAAAAAATTGGGAGAAAAAAAAGGAAAAAATGATAATATGTTACAATTTTAGAATTTTTTTTGTAATATGTTACTTTTTTAAAAAGAGATATGCGTAAGAGGATAAGATAGGCGTATATAAACTAACGTGACACACTGTTACGCTACTTGTACTAAACGTTAATTTTTTGTTATAAAATCGTCGGAGTATCCCATTACCGGAAAAAAAAAAAGAAATACGTAAGAGGACAAGATAAGCATTAATTGTAGAATAATATAGCATTACTCTATTAGTTATGATTCTCCTTCGATGTTTTATTTTACAAAGCTTTTATCAAAATCATCGTTAATCATCATGTTTAAAACTCCACAAAATTGCTGAAACCACCATATGTCATTCGTCCAACACTAAAACATTTTTTCTTTTCTTTTTTTTAATATTTTAATTGAATTTTAACAGGAAGGTGACGTTTAAATATGATGAATGTCTTTGGGATTGTGAGTTGTGACATTATTTTAATTTTAAGAAAAACTTCATAATATTATTTTGAACAATTAAAATGGATACAAGAATCACAATGTATAATAGGGCAAAAAAAAAAAGTAACATTCTTATTATATTTTCTTGAAAAAAAAAACATATGTTCATATTTTTGTAAAACGGTAGGTGCTTTTGCCACCTGGATTGCCACGTAGGCGCTTAACATGAGTTAGCAACTTAACCGAGTATCAGTTACTATATTTCTTTTTTTGATCGATCTTGAATGTGAAATTGAAACATTTATCGTTCTTTTATGGAAAGATGATAAAAAAAAGTATTAATTTTTATTTATAATTTGCCCTTAATTTAAACCTAATGGACATTAAAAATTTTAAATCAATAAAACTATTCTAGGCCAACAATTATACAATCAATATAAAATTAACTTTAAAAATTTTGTTTGGACAAAGAAAAATATAATTGCAGATATTTAAAATGACACGGAGGATGCATAAAAGATCATCACAATATAATCAAAATATCCGGTTAAATCCACACCACTCCTTTCACCACGTGTCACAATCTAAACGAGCATCCACGAACTTATCCTGCTGGCGTCACACACAATTACTACCTCCCCAACGTCTTATAAATATCTGAAATTCGTTACAACCGTTTCACATTCTACACGCACTTTTTTCACCTACATACATATTTCAAATGGCGCCTTCTCTGCAACTCACACTCATTATCATAGCATTCCTGTTATCATCTTTCTGTTTTCCGGCTGCCACCGCCACCGCCGGCGGCTTCCCCGATGAATCCATTCCAGATTTCGCATCTTCACCTACTCCGACCGCCACGTCACCACACGATATTCATGATTCCTTTGCTCCGACGTCAATCTTCGAGCCGATATTGTCAAACCTAGGGTTTCAGGAACTCTCCATGGCGGTTCCTTCACTTTCCGATAACTCGATGTTCACTACGTGGAACGGTCCGACGACGATCTTCGCTCCGACGGACGCTTCGCTTAAAAGCTGTGTTTCATGCTCTGTTGTTCATCTTCTCCGTGAACACATCGTTCCAGGCTTATTCTCTCATGAGTATCTTCGGAAACTGGCGTTTGGTACGAAAATTGAAACTATGGATCCAGGACGTTGTATTACGGTGACTTCATCAACTGATGTTAATAATTACACGAAGATATATATCGGAGGTGTTGAGATCACTCGTCCAGATCTGTTCAACAACGGTTTAATCGTTGTTCACGGACTTCAAGGATACGTTGCTCCGTTATCTCCGTTTTCATGTAACGTTGAACGCATGACGTCACTCTCTTTCCCGCCGGTGCAAACAGATCATAATAATAATGATAATAACCGTCAAAACGCTGTCGCTCAGCAATCTCTACATCATCCGATGTATATAATGCGGCTTATGCTTCGTGACGCTATGTTGAGACTACGTAACAGCGGTTACAGTATTCTCGCTCTTGCGATGAAGATGAAATCAGCCGAGCTTATGAATTTACACAACATCACTGTGTTTGCACTTGATGACGTGTCGATATTCTCTGGTTCGCATACTTACGTCAATAATGTCAGGTTTCACATAGTTCCTAACATGCTGTTAGCGATATCTGATCTAGAGAAGATCAAATCTGGAACGCTGTTACCCACGCTCGAATCAGGACAGTCGCTAATGGTGACTACAACTTCCGGTGGATTTACACCGATGAGGATCAATTACGTGAGGATTAAGGTCCCTGACATCATGAGGAACCTGAAGATTGTGGTTCATAGTATCTACCTGCCATTTCCTCACCTTCATCCGTCTGCTGTTACATATGAAGAGACTGCAGGTGGTAGTGGTGTTCCACATTTTGAACTGAAGAATATGGATAAGGATCAGGTGAGGGTGAATAGCTCTGGAGAGTGTACAGTTACAGATCAAGCTAGTGGAAGTTGTGATGTTGTTAAACCGGTGGTTTTGAGGGCAGAGCATCAAGGCCTGTAGTCAGTGTTAGTCAACTTTCAGTCATATTGCCACTTAGTCAATATTAGTAAACTTAGCCTAATTGCATATTCTAGTTGTTTGTTTTGACTTTTGAGGTCAAGCTGGTGATGGTGAGGGCAGAGCACCAAGGCTTGTTAGGTTTCAGCCTAAGGTACTATAGCTTGCATGTTGATTTGGTTTAGTAAAATAGTCAATGTTAGTCAACTGTCAATGTCAATCATCTTTAGAAGAAGAATCACTGAATAATATGTAGCTTAACTGGATAATTCTAGTTGTTCGTTTTGTTAAAATCGATTAGTTCCGTTTGTACTCTTGCAAGTTAGTGTAACGAATTTCGTTTTCAATGAGACATTGAGACTTCTGTTCTTGTTTAGATTTTCTGCTTTGGTTATGGATTTCATCTTCTGAATTTTGTTGAGTTTCTGATTTGCCGTTGAAGCATGTTACTAGACTTTTTCTTCAAATGAAAGTTAAATCCGCTGCAAATGGTTATTTACAAAATTTGGATCAACATTAAGTTTACATTTCACATAATTAGGGGATTAAGTATAATGCTGATTTCTTGCTAAGTAATCTATTCAAATGTCGTTATATCTGAACTTTTAGTGAAAGATAATCAGAATATGATGTCATGTTGCCTGATAAACGGATTCTAAATATTACTATAACGAGCACAAGTTGTACATTGATATATATGGCTACTGCAAATCTTTGAAGTGTGATTTCTGTAGCAGATAAAAAAACTACAATTCATATGCGTTTTCGACTCCAATGTTGTGATATCAAATGGCAATCAATATGTATACGTACGTGTAATTACAAGGCAAACACAACCTCACCACTGCTGTCTATATCAAGTTCTTCATGATCCGAGTCAAAGTCATCTAGATCCATGTCAAGGTCAAGATCATCATCCATCATATCCAGATTGTAACCAACAGGTGGAATGGTGGCTTCAGATATTATATGCATAATTTCATCGACACTCTGCATAGGTTGAGCAGGCTCTTCAAACTGGTTGCTTATCATCCTCTCTTCATCCATCAGATCAGCAGTAAGGTTCTTTAGAAACCATTCATGTGTCTTTATCTCCGCCATTGTGATTCTCTGTTAGCATACCCGCTGGTGATTAGAAAAAAGCAATACCAACTATACAAAAACGAGGCTCTTTGCAAAAGCAAAAGGAGTCACAAACTGAAATGACTTGTTGAATTGATAACTAAAATGCGTAATCAACCTGTGCAGGGTCACCAACAAAGATTCTTGAAAGGAGGTGGCGACATTCAGGCGATATCACAATATTTTCTGGAATCGAATACTGAACTTCAAGAATTCTCTGTAGAGCACAAAAGGGTAAGATTTGCAATAAGTGAAACAAACCTTTTGATTGATAAAAATAACAAAGTTTTCGTTAAGTATTTTAACGTACATGGATTGTCTTTCTGAAGTCTCTTGGTTCATTTGGGTCTTCAAAAGGATAGCCACCAACGAGCATGACGTATAATGTCACCCCACATGACCAAACGTCCGCGATCTGAAATATGCACTCCACTAAGATTCGTGCTTTATTAACTGATAATGACATCAAAATGTTCCTAACTATTTTTTTTCCATATTAACTTTTACCTTCCCGTCATATTCTTGCCTGGCTAATACTTCTGGAGCAATGTAAGCCGGTGTTCCAACAGTTGACTTTGGCTGTGAATGCAAAACTGAGGACTGCAGTATAACAAAGAAAACAAATCGGATTATATGCCATACCGATGGTACAATACATTATAGATCTGAGATAGTACGACCCAATACAACCTTTGAGTACCCAAAATCACATATCTTTAATCTTGGAGCAGGGCTTCCATCTATCAATGTGTTTTCTAGCTTCAAGTCGCGATGACAAACTTGCTGCGACAACACAAACCAAACAGAAAATTCAAACGGTTAGTTTGTTTTTTTTTTTTTTTTTTTAATGTTTCAAGATCAAGAATTGACACACACACACACACACACACAATAGTAATATCAGGAACTGCACAATATATGATTTGCCTACACCTACATAGATCATACAATACATACCATGGCATGACAGTAGCTGACCCCAGATATCAATTGTTGAAAGAAGTATCGGGCCTGCAAAATACATAAAGCTAAGAAAGAGTGTCGAAAACCAAATAGGGAAACTAAAATACCAACTTTTTTAAACTTTTCATGATATATCTTCTTATTTATTGTCAAGATTATCTTATTTTAATAATAAACAAGACTGCTTTAGATATGTTCCGAACATGAATTCATTAGAAAAACAAACCTCATCCTCATTGAAGCGCCCTGCATTACAAATTCTATCGAAAAGCTCCCCTCCAGCCACATACTCCATAACAATGGCTAGATGGGTCGGTGTCAATATGATCTTCAAAATAACAGAACACCAACATAAGAAATTAATAAGCATTCGAATCCCGATTTAACATGTATAGTAATATCAGAACAAGAAAAGCTTAAAGCGCGCTCAAACCTCTTTAAACCGGACTATATTAGGATGTCTCAAAGGTCTATGATTTATAATTTCTCTTTGAACATTCTCATCTATCTGAAAACAACAAACATTAAACATATCAGATTAATCCAATCCAACAATTAACAAATTAACAATTCCCAATCTAACTTATATCAAATCCAATAATTAATTTCTATTCATGTTTCTTTGTTAGTAACCATCACCTAGTTCCAACAACCCTTTAGATAATTCATTTTTGAACGACAAACGTTAGTTGTTAGTAATTAGTTTTCTCCAAGTTAATAATTAAACGTCAATGCCCATATTTGAACCCGGGTCCTCCAGAGCCTCTCACCTCCCCCTTGGTCACTAGACCAAGAGTATCCATGATCACCAACTTGGGTCAGTTAGAACAAAATTCATCATTTCCACTAAAAGAAAGACTAAAATTTAACTCAATGGATGTTCAAGAATCCATGAACAAAAAATAGAGTAATTTCTTGTAACACTCCAAAACAGAATCAGAAAAAACACATGAAACAAATAACAAAGTAGAATAACCAACCTTTTCACCTCTCTCAATATACTTGACTGCAACAAGCTCTTTAGTATGTTTGTCTCTCATAAGCCTTGCCACCCCAAAGTTACCCGACCCAATATCGCGAACAAAATCGTACCGATCACTGTCATGCATGATCGGCATCTCCATTACCGGATTCACTGCCCGATCCATATTCATTTCCCAAGCACTAATAACCAACCAACCAACAAAAATATAAACACTCACCAAAATATACTAATCAGTTTATTTTCAGTAACATTTCATGCATACAAAAACAGGACCTAAAGAAAGTGTCAAAAGATGGCTGCTCGGTTTTGAGGAAGACTTATAGTAAAGAAGTTTAAGAGAATGTGAAAGTGGGGGGTGATTGATTGGTTGATGAATCTGTTCGTTTTAAGAAATTAGAGCAGAGAGGTTGGAAGGGTGGACAGGGGCAAAACGACAATGTTGGACGTAGAATACGACTGCATTTTGGCTAAAGTTTGGTGACTAGATGACAAGTTATCCTATCGGTTTTTATGAATCTTTGATGTTTTTTTATCCAAGTGGACGACTTTGTCTGAATCGGCTGGCTGAGCGGCTCATGTCATATATTTTTATTTATTTATTTACACACCTTTTTTTTTTATAATGGTTTTTCAAGTCTACAAGATAAAAATGCTCCTTTTTGTTGTTCATCAGTTAATGATACTCATATAATATATGAGTGTATAACTTGAGACGAAACTATGATACTGATATACCATATCATGATGATATTGTTATATGTCAAAATGGGTTAGGGAAGAGGTTTTTTTTTGTTTGGATTAACAAGGGACGATGACAAGTTTTTTTTACTTAAAATTATGCGGCATAACCAGAGTATCCTCGTGACAGTTTCTGACCATTTCCCTTGGTCACCCACAAGATAGTTATCTAAAAAGATTTCGAAACTAATCTCTTGTAAGGAAACATGATGTCTCGATACTAGTACAGGTGGGAATTTATAATGAGTTGTTTTTACTTTTTAGTATAAATATATGGTTATATGATGTTGTTTGGTGAAATAAATCAAACTAAAATCATCAACAAAAAGTTTGAGAGCAGTTTAAGGAATGTTTTAGCACTGAATCAGATCAAAAATGAAATTGTTTAGATAAGTTAATACGAGAAATTATATATCTTCAATAAGCTACCTAATAACTTTTTTGACTCTTATTGTCCTAGAAACATTATTTATTAGAACACGTTCGTAAAGCTGGAAGTGTCCTGTACATCGAAGGTACTATTACTCCATTGTCTTCCTTTAATTATCCAATAACAATAAAAGAAATAAATGAAAACAAAAATAGTTAAATCAATATATATACTTGTGTTACATTAATTTTTGTGAATTTTATCATTATCTAATAGTTAAGATCTTATCTTATTTGTTTTACTTTAACACTTGTTTTACAATAACCAACCCCTATATATGAAGTAGTTCAAATAAAATAAAACTTAACGTAAAATAAATAAGACAGTACGTAGGCTTGACACGTGTACCATAACTCATTAAATGAAAATTGAATAGACAATGGTATTTTGGTACATTTATGAATCTTTATTGTTTTGTAACTCATTTTTCCTATTAATTCTCTCTATCTCATTATTATAGTAATGGTATAATTTTCTTTTTTTAAAAATTAGATCCATAAATTTCACGTTACATATATATATATATATATATATATATACCAGTATATTAAAATAGGATTGATGTTTCCTTTGATCGACACATTGCGCTTTATTTAAGCGACATATATAGATATAGATACATAATATAATTAAAACTTTCTTCATTGTTACCATAAATATAGATTTTCATCACTAATAATATTTTTAGCAGTAATTTATAATTTATGACATTTTATTTATAATAATATAAAAATTCAATTTATTTATTCTAATATATAGAATATCTTAAATTAATTAGTAGATAATAATAATAATAATAATAATAATAATAATAATAATATATTTCTAACTTATAATTTAATATTACTTATTATTTAATTATTTATCCATCTATTAATATAATGAAACCTGGTTGAAAATTATAAAACGATACGAACAATGTTTTACCATCATGACTTTAGATTAGATGATACCGTTACCAATACCAAAAGTAATGCTAGATATTGATGGATATATTATGTTCAAATTTTATTTTCTTTATAAAAAAAATAATCGAACAATATATATAGTCAATCCGTACATCGTACGGGTATTAAGACTAGTATATATATAAATTGAGCATAACAAAACATTGAAGTATAAAATTTTAGGTACATTAAGCAAAGATAATACTACATAATATATTACAATTTTAACTATTTACTTGAAACTTATTACATAAAACAAAATGACAATTTTTTTTGTAGTTTTTGGACGTCAAACTTTTTTTTAAAAATAGATATAAATATTTGTTAGTTGTAATAAACTAAACATGATATATAGCTACCATATAAATTAGAATCTCTGGCACTAGTGCTTCTTGGTTTTTATTGGATTAATATACAAGTAAAGTAGATTTGTTGTTCAAAAAAAATAAATGTAAATTAGAACTAAATGATGTCACTTTAACGGTTGAATCTATTAGCATTTCAATTTTTAATTAAAATTCAATTAGTTTTAGCTTAAAATAATATCAATATATCAATTCAGAATTTACTTTACATTTCCAATAGCCAACAATATAAATTAAAGACTATCGTGTATTTAAAATCGATAATAAAATTGTTTTAATTATTTAGCAAATATAGTTTAAGTTTGTAATATTATTTTATTAATATCATGAATTAAGATTACATAAATAAGACATAATAAATAAAATAATCATAGAATGTAGTTAACGGATTTATATTTATGAATAAGTATTACATGCTTTATAAAACTCTTTATATTATATATAATAATAGCTATATCAAATTTTATTAATTAAGGCAACTAATAAGTAGTGTATAATAAATTACTTTTTAATTATATATATATATATATTAGATAACTTAAAAATATGATTAATTTAGATTGACTAAATATGACGGCATGG
Organism: Solidago caesia; assembly: GCA_028566075.1. Lineage (NCBI taxonomy): Eukaryota > Viridiplantae > Streptophyta > Magnoliopsida > Asterales > Asteraceae > Solidago > Solidago caesia. The sequence continues at coordinate 2,175,854 of JAOXNX010000033.1, forward strand.
AAAAGAAGGTGATCGGTTGATCAAAAATGATGGTCAATGGCAATGGATCTTGAATAAGCAATCGCTCGAGACTAATCATTTTCAACAACAACGAAATCAAGGTATTCCTCAAAATTCCAATGTGCGTGATATTGAGAAGCTATCTTCTTCCATTTTCATTACAAATATTCCATGGAAAGCGAATGTCCAGGAGGTGTGGGATGCTTGTAATCAATGGGGTACGGTGGTGGATGTTTACATTGCAGCCAAGAAATCTAAGTCGGGTCACCGATTTGGTTTTGTTCGTTTTAAAAACGTCAAAGATGTTAATTTGTTGGTCTCTAATCTGAGATCGGTTTGGATGGGTAACTTCCACTTGTTTGCGGATGTGGCTAAATATTCACGTAATGATTCAAGATCCGTGGGTCTTAATGCGGCTGTAAAATCTACTAAAGGTAATGATTTTCGAACCGTTCATTCTAATGATAATGTCTTTAATTCGTTTAAATCCTATGCTGCGGCGGTGTTAGGTAATAAGGTTGATAATTCAGTGGGGATCAAGGGTGATAAGGTAGAGGGGGAGTCGGGCTATAACGGGGTCAAATCGGTTCTAGAAAATGATGTTTTAATGGTGATTTCGGAAGAGGATTGTATGGATTATGAAGGAATAGAAAATAGTGTATTAGCTAAAGTGAAAGACATAAACGTGATAAAGGATCTTCTGACTCATGCGAAATCTGAGGGTTTGATGATGTGGTTATTCGATATGTTGGGGGTAGATGGGTTTGGCTGGATTTCGTGTCTTTGGATCAAGTTGAGTGCTTTAAGTCTTCTGAGGAGTTGAAGGCTTTGTTCTTGGAGTTTAAAGAAGTATCTCCTGATTTTACCCCGGATGAAAGATGTGTTTGGATCGACTTAGTGGGATTACCGTTAGCTTCGTGGTCACCGGATGTTTATAAGAAGTTGGGTAATCGTTGGGGAGATAGTGTTAGTGTGGATGTTGACAATGATGGGCCGA
>JAOXNX010000033.1:2190600-2201220 GCA_028566075.1 Solidago caesia
ATCATCATCTTCAAAATTAGATTGTTGTTGCTGCTCCAAGGGACCTTGTTCATGTCTCACCTCTTCGTTTTCTTCATATCCAGAAATATTTTCATCAACGCTATATGCCTCTATGGTATCATCACTTGATTCGGGTAATTCATCATCAGAATCATCAAGGGATATGTTGTCTTCTGAAACGTTTTCATCATTCTGGGGTTGGAAGAGACCTTGATTTAGCAACTGGTTTGTATAAGTAGGGTGTTGTATTGGTTCGAACTTCACTTCGAATTGCACCTCGCCAAGATGATAAATCATTCCTAAAGTATTATCATCGGTAATTAGATTTCTAAAAAGTTGTCCCTTATATTTATACCATAAATATAATTGCACGTTAAAAGCTTGTTTTGAAACACCAAAACAATTGTAAGCAATATCACAAAATTCAGAAAAACCGATTCTGTTTATAAGAGGAAAACTTCTTCGTTTTGATACATCATCAGAAAGAAGAAAATCATTTAAAAATGAGAGACGATTATCACAAATTAATTGCACCATAATTGGATTAAGCGAAGAAGATGCCATTAATTTAGAGTGTGTTTGAATACTATAATCGGGAATAATGTGGAACACTTATATATAGCAGACTAATGTTGTATATCACTCTAATGTGAAACACTTATATATAGCAGTGAATGTAAAAAAAAAAAAACTTGAATCTGGCAATAGCAATGCCGGACTCGTAATACGCACCAAAGCAGTTGCAGTGTTCCGTCACATCATGTCACATCTACACTTGAATCCAGCAATAACAATGCCGGATTGGTCCTTTTTTTTCTTTTTTTTTCCAAACAGTGTTGGCTGCCATGTGTACTTAATCCGGAAATAACAATTCCGGATTCATCCTATGTGTACCCAATCCGGCATTTATAATGCCGGATTTACTTGTTTCATAAATTTTTTTGGTCAAAAACTTGTTTGACAAAGTCAATCCGAAAAATTACTAAAAGTTCCAAAATTGACTCTTTGAAATGCATCTAAACACCCGAATGGAAAAAAAAGCAAAATGAGAAATCGGGCTTTTAATAGAAGACTAGCACTAGTCATGTGCATACCATTATTTCTCATTTTCTGTAAATTGTTTATCTAAAACCAGTTGACTTACAGAGCTCCAAATTTCCTTTCATTTAAGAATTATGTGATGTCTTCTGAGACACCCTCAATGCTAGCCCAGCATCGATCGAATACTAATCCACACTTGTTTCGAATATGGACGTTGGAAAACAAATGATAATGTGAAAAAAAGGATAAATGGGTGAGAATTCTCTGGTCTCATGTACCCTCTTGGTACACAAAACACATACCGCATAGAACTCATGTCCGGTAAGTTACCATCTTCAACCAAATTACATAATATATATATATATATATATATATATATATGACACCATTTGGATCCTTTTCTAAAACTTTCATGGGATGAATGCATGTTTTGGGATATATGTTGAAAACTAAACAATATATATTATAAGTAATGATTCATACACCACCTTTTTTAGCTGTAAACCATCAAAATTGTTTTAAGATGTTGTACTATATGATAATGTTAAACAAGTTTGATGGTGTACGGCTAAAAGAAAGTGATATTCAGATCACCTTCCATATATTATATCAAGCAACCTCCTCTTTTCCCTCTTGAATAGACAATACAAATAAATTATAATTAACTTTTCATAAAATAATTGTAAAATAATACGTATTGTCTTAAGATATGTCCCGTTTTGTACTTATACACTTGGATTTAATTAATGGTAAGTTTTACTCAGTCAATCGTAACTATGCACAAAACTTTTTCTTAAGCCAGAAGGTTTTTTTTTTTTTTTCTTTTTCTTTTTTAACAACAGTGCAATATATATAATATATACTCTAGCAAGATGTTAAAAAATAAGAGTTATATAATACAGTTAGTTAACAAGAAAATGGATTGATCCTCCAATCTAACGAGCTAAAATTATAGTTTTAGTTAACAAAGTCAGAAGTATATATAAAATCGGTAACTTCCAGTTTTATTTGCTATTATCATTCAATAAATTTCTCTTAGTTCTAGATATATACAATGGTGGTTATTGTGTACTAAAAATCGTACCCTCACAATGCATATGCGTCGATAGATGACTTCTTAATTTTTAAAATATTTGTAAATTTTAGGACACCCACAAGAGGTGATGGTGGACGACTTTGCTGACCGCTGACTCTGACTTTGGATTGCCTAAAACATTGATATATAAATTGTGTTTGTTATTTATTGGTTGAATATTTAAATATAGGAATTATAAGTAAAGTAAATACATTAATAACAAAAATATATCACTGACTTAAATACATATTATATAAAACATCTTATTTAAAATAAAATAAAATAAAACACCTTCAATTCCTTATGCTTTATATGAAAGTATAGATAGATATAAATAATTGATTGGGTGTTGAACTCATGTGTTGGAAAAAAACTGCCTATGATTGTTGTTGTCGTTATATTATTGCAATGTGATATATTTTTTTAGATTTTATAATTTTATGCTAGATGATCATCATTCATGCTAAAGCACTTGAGATCATTGTACCTTATGAAAAAATGTTCAGTTTAACATGTAACCTCCAGGAGTTCGTGGAGTACGTTACTCCGCGTCTTCTCCCTCTCCACACAAACTATTTCTAGACCTGATTTGGTTCCAAAGATGCCATGACAAAGTTGTTGGCAAAAGGGAAAGCTTATTGGGCGTGGCGCTTTTGGAAGTGTTTACGTCGGCTCTAACAGGTATGTAAACCCCGTGTACCTAGCATTTGTTATCATGCTGTGCATACACTAATACTATTTCATTGTTTAACAGAGAGACTGGAGCTTTATGCGCAATAAAAGAAGTTGAAATATTACCAGATGCCTTTGTTTAACAGAGTCTATAAACCAACTAGAGCAGGTTGGTAGCGTTTCTATACATCTATGTCTTTGTTTACTTATTATTTTGGCTTAGTAATCATATGTTTCATTTTTCATTCAGGAAATTGATGTCCTAAGCAAACTTAAACATCCAAACATTTTACAGTATTATGGTAGCAAAATAGCAAGTTTTTCGTTCTTTTTCTGGTTTTAGTTACTAGCTATTTTGTTTGAAGTAAAAGTCAAGTGATGCGGGTCCAAGTGTGGAAGAGAAGGCTATGATGTATTTAGATGGCCAAGATAGAGCTACTGAAGGTGCCTCACTAAAATGGGCATACCTTGAGCTACAGGGCTCCGTTTTCTGCGTATGACCACTCGAAACGACCTTTTTCTATGAGTTATTGGACTTTTTATATGAGTTATTGGACTTTTCATACTAGTTTTCGGTTTATTTGTACTTTGTTTTTGTTATAACTTTCGGCCCACTTGTTTATTTAGGCCCGTTCGAATTTTGCTTGTCTATTTATATGATTGTGAACCTATGAGACTATTCAGTTATCAGTTTTATGAAAAAATCATTTTCTCCATAACACTAGTGTGTGTTTGTGTGTGAAATTCCTAATTTCGGTATTCTGTTTGAATCAACGATTATTGGAAGAATTGTTCCTGGTATTCTTAGGACTCAACAGGTTCGATTAGTTATCTTGATTTCGTTCTACATCATCAAGAATCTACATTAACCGCATGTAGGTTAATTGAGGACCGGTTTTACATATGTTTGGAGTACGTTCATCCTGGTTCAATTAATAAGTATGTTCGTGATCATTGTGGTCATATTGTATCTGGGCTTTCTTACTTGCATAGCACAAAGACTATATACAGGTAACTGTTACACGTTTGATTCCCTGATGAAACAAAATTTTGGATATATGTTTTAAATGTAATTTGAACACAACTGTGTTTCGTAGGGACATCAAAGGTGCTAATTTACTAGTCGATGCAAATGGAGTCGTCAAGCTTGCAGACTTTGGAATGGCTAAAAATGTAAGATCCTACCATAATCATATCATTTTGTTCAACTTCTTTTCAGATTCTTTCTCGTTCCTGTTAATTAATTACTCAGCATACTTGTTGAAACTTTAATCTTTTTGCATAGCTCGATGGACAAGTTAATCTTTCTCTGAAAGGAATTCCCTACTGGTTGGCTCCCGAGGTACTTTCTCCGGCATTGGAGAACTATAAAAATTACTTACTATTAATCATTTTGTTTTAGGTAACCTATTGTCTTTTCTACAGCTCTTACATGTTGAGCCACAAAAGGATGGTTGCCCTGATCTGGCTTTGGCTGTTGATATATGGAGTTTGGGTTGTACAGTTATTGAGATGATGAACAGGAAACCTCCTTGGAACGAGTACGAAGGGGTAAGCAGATTTTGTCATAGATTTTCCATGGATTTTTAAATTTTTCCTATGCATTTTTAAACTTTGTCCCCTTTTTGATTCTTTTTCCATGGATTTTTTAATTTTGCCCCCTTTTGGATTTTTTTCTGGTACCCCCCCGATTTTCATCGTAACATAATTCAGAGGTGTCAATTTCAAGCCTATTAGTTATAAGTGGGGTTGACTTGGGTCATAACCATCTCAAATGAATCAAATATAAATTAAGCCAAAAGACGAACATTGCAAGTGGGTTGAACGGCCCAAATGGATCAAAGCTTCTAAATCTTAATCATAAGCAACACATTAACTTCGAATAATGTTTTAAAAGCAGGGGAAAAAACAAGGTGTTTGTGGGTCATTCCAACCCGTATTGTACTATAAATGTCCTGTTTCACCCCAAATCTGTTTTATCCCATTACCCAAGTTGCCCATCTGGCCACCTCTTACAGATTTCATGATTCCTATTTTTAAATCATTGTACTGCAGCCTGCCGCAATGTTCAAGGTCATGAAAGAGACTCCACCAATACCTGAAGCAATGTCACCAGACGGCAAAGATTTTTTGCGTTGTTGCTTCGTTAGGAATCCTTCAGAAAGGCCAACGGCTAACATGTTACTTGAACATAAGTTCTTGATGGTATTTTTAAGTTCCAAGTTCAGTGTTTCTGTTACCGCAACATTATTCAAAGTTTAAACGTTTTGTTTGTTCAGGTGCAAAATTGAATAGAACATTCAAGATAACAGTAACCTTAATTGTCAATATTCGCTTCATTTTAAGGGTATCTTTTTTAACCCCTTACAAGATCAGACAAAAGAAAAGATACATATGTCGTTTTCAGCCCTTATTGACACCCAAGTTTCATCAGACTGAGGTGTGCGGAAATGTTCATCCTGAATCCTGATAAAAATGTGAGAGGTAATGTGGCTTTTCTGTTGCTTGCAGCATCATTTGAACCATAAAGCTTAAAACCTTTATGTCCTATGACTGCGACGAATTACTTACCATGGAACACAACAGTATTGAATAAAAACCGGTTGGTTTGGCTTGTTTTAGTTGATTTCAAGGTCTTCTCGTTTGGTTTCAAAATCTTAAAACCGAACAGGTAAGGTTCCCTTCAAACAAATGGCAAAGTTAAATAAATAAAAGGATATCCGTTCCTTTAGTTAATTGTGCAACCATTAGATTTAAGTACTTCTATGAATACGTTCTTGAAATCTCGAAAGTTCATAACATAGTAAAATTAGTCTTTTTTCTGTATGATAGACTACAACTACTTGACTGAATTCCTTTCTATCTGATTGATAAAAAAAAATACTATCAATTTTTCTAGAATATATGATGTATATGCATATAGTTGCGCATATTATAATAGAAACTTTGAGCCGCCATCGAAACCTGGTTCATCTTATTTGAATCTAATCTCTATTATCTTGATACAGAGATCATATTATAATACCTGAGTTCATTGAATTGGACATGCTAGTGTAATCCTAGTGGTTTGAACTTCTAACTTCTTTTTGCATAAGTTAATGAGCACTAACTCCACTTAGCAACTTCATCCCCGTTTTCAAACACAAAAGTGCGATAACTTCAGCTTGATGTCGACTAGTTCCAAACTCTTTCATAGTGGCACATCCACTAGACAAAAACCATCTATTTAAACTCATCCTGCTACCATCAAATACCAAGTCTAGCCAACGAGTTCTTGCGCACCATTACAGAGATGCAATATTCTACTATCTTTGTGCTTTGCTTCTTGGTTTTTCGACCATTAATTGTGTATGGTCAACTTGATTACAAATTCTATGATTCCACTTGTCCTAACTTGACAAAAATCGTTAGGTTTGGTATCTGGTCTGCTATGTCTAACGATACCAGAATTGGTGCATCACTTCTTCGCCTGCATTTTCATGATTGTATTTCTAATGTAATCATATCAGAACTTTGTTTTGTGTGCTTTTTGATGATTGTTTTCTGAAATGTTGCATTTTATACATAATAGCTTCTTCTTATGTGCGTAGGGGTGCGAAGGGTCGGTGTTACTTGATGCAAGCAGCAGTTTTAGGAGCGAGAAGGACGCGAACCCTAATAGAAATTCAGCAAGAGGGTTTCAAGTTATTGACACCATCAAGGCAAACTTAGAGAAAGCTTGTCCTGGAACAGTTTCTTGTGCTGATATATTGACACTAGCAGCAAGAGAAGCGGTTTTCCTTGTATGATCTTTGTTTTATGTGCTAGCTAGGAGTCAAAAAATTAAAGTTAGCGCGTAACAAAATATTTAACCACAAAAGGGAAGAACCGTTGCTAATAAGTCTGTGTCGTAAAATCTTTGACATTTTTCCATCACTAAATACATATTAAGAAACTCAAATGTGTTTTATAGCGAAAGGGATTCGTGACTTCATTTGTTAAAACTTTTTATCGATGTTGCATACTAATGTGTAACTAGATGTGTCAATGACACTTCACAAAAATTAGCACTGATTCCTTAAGGGTTATATATGTCTTACTACCGAATCTACAAACTGATATATATTCATGTTTGTAAAGAGACTCAAACTCATAACTTAAGGATTGTGAATAGATATTACTTATGTCCATGGATAAAGATCACTTTGTAATAGTAAATATAACTGTTGTCATTTCACCCTGTTTCCATATATTTATCTAATTTGCTGTGTACTTAATTTTTTGTAGGCAGGAGGGCCTTTTTGGGCTCTAGCCATGGGACGTCGTGATAGCCTAACAGCAAACATAACTGCGGCAAACACAGATACTCCATCGCCTTTTGAACCTCTAGACAACATCATTTCAAAATTTACTACAAAAGGTCTCGATCTGAAAGATGTAGTTGCACTATCAGGTAAAGAACAAACTACAGCACATTAACAAAAGTGTAGTATTTTTAGTTCCTGATAAAAACCAACCGGCCTTCAACCTAACGGTATCAAGGTGGCCCAACAACCAAAAGGTTGTGGGTTCAAGTCCAAAGGTACGTATATTTTGTATTTCTATCGAACGATGCATGAGTTACTAAACATTTATGTTGCTTTCATGTAAAGGTGCCCACACGATAGGTTTTGCACAATGCTTTACGTTCAAGCCAAGACTATTCAACTTTGGTGGTTCGGGTGCTCCTGATCCACAGCTCGACACATCACTTGCAGCCAGTTTGCAAACTGCCTGTCCAAATCAAGATTCTTCTGATACCAATCTGGTCCCTCTGGATTCAGTTACAACTACAAAGTTTGACAACATCTATTATAAGAGTCTTGTAAACAATTCAGGGATTTTGGGTTCGGATCAAGCTCTCATGAGTGATAACAGAACAGCATCCATGGTTATAAACTATAGCAAGTACCCTTACTTGTTTGCCAAAGATTTTGGTGCATCGATGATAAAGTTGAGCACGGTGGGTGTGATTACGGGGCAAAATGGCCAAGTTAGAAACAAATGCAATGTTGTAAACTAGAAACTAGGTAACTTTTAGTGGTTTTTAGTTTCAATCTGAAACATGTTCATGTCTGTCTCAAGAAGTATAAAATAATTCCGAAGGAATGCTTGATATTTATATATTAAGTATATCAGTTTAGAATAGCGTTTTCTTAAAACACACTCGGCAAAACATCTAACTTTTGTTAGTGAACACGTCGAAAATTTAGAACTTATTGCTTATTTGTGGCAAAAATTTGATAACTGGCAACCCAAATCGCCAACAATCAGTTGTTTATCCATAAGGTGGGGCATACCTCACTCACTCAACAGTTGTGGCTATGGGGTGTCTGGGCTTGAACCCAAGACCTTGTGCTATGTATTTGTGGCAAATATGCCCCACCCATTAACATGCAATTGAGGTACACGCCATTATATTGGCAGAACTTATTGCTTATTGATACATACATTGAGTGTTCATCCTAACAAGTACTTCATCTTTCGAGCAAAGAAAGATTTTATTCCCTTAAAGATCGATCGTTTCTTTTGACCAACTTGTCTTTGATTTGTATCACCTTTTATCCCTCTATTAGCCATATCTTTGTCCCGAGATTTTGGGAGAGGAGTCTGCGCTTTTGATCTAAAGCTCTGGACTCCTATCCCAGGCATATCGCCTTCCCTTTGGATTTTAACTGGCCCCTCATTTAGGGTCGCGTCACTCAATCTTCTTAAAGCCATATCACGGCTTTCCTCAGCTCCAAGTCTTTGTTCGGTTGCTACAACCACCCGCCAATCTGCCAAAGACGTCTCTTCTTTGGCTCGTCGTGTTAAAGCAAAGTAGTCTTCTTGTGTTAGTTCAATTGTTGCACCATGATCCGCCGTCTGAACACGTGTAATTTGCTTCTGTGCTGCTTCAAGAGATGCACCATAGGCCTCAGATTCTAACCTAACCGCTCGTAGAGTGAGTTTAAGTGTCCGAAGGGTTTGCCTTCTCATCTTGATCACCATTTTCATCTTCAATCTAGCTCTCTTCCCTTCATTTACTTCAAGTTTAATTGTTTCCATTTCTTCTCTTATACTTTCGGAAACTTGAGTCATTTCATTGATTTTAGTTCTTGCTTTGAGATCTTCCTCCTTCTTCACTCTAATACTCATATTAAGCGCCATGAGCTCGGATTCTAGCTTTGTGACAAGTGTGTTCTCAGATTGTTGTTTTGCATTGGCTAGCTCGGATTGCAGCTTCTCGAGCTCATCGATTAAAGGCCGAGAATCTAACCATGATTGCATGGCTTCATCTTTAGCTTGTTTGAGTTCTTCTTTGGTTCTATGAAGCTCTTCAATCTTGTCTGAAAGTACATAAAGTTCTCTAGCTTTATCTGTTGTTCTTTTGTAATCTTCATTAGAACTCATTATTTCTGGGTCCATATTTTCTGTGACTTTCATGAATCTTTTGTATCATATATATATATATATATATATATATATGAAGCTCGAATAATTGTGTTTTATTTGAAGGTTCTTATATGGCATTTGGGAAAATATTAGGAAGGAAATTGCATGGGTTTCATCGAGTGTTGTCTGTAAGAATGTCCTTTTGTGAAAGGCAGGTAGTGAAGTTTCGGCTAATCCAGATTCTGATTGGATAAATCATAAATGCATTGTCACCAGGCCACCTACAATGATTTTTAATAATCGTAGTTATCGGGATAATTTCAATTTTATATCTATGCTATGTTATAAAGCATTCGAGGAAGGGTATTAATTCTTCCTAACAAATGGAAATTATATTGGTCATTAATTATTTTTTTCTGTAAATAATTTAATAATAAATAAAAAACACAATTTAAATTTACATATGCGTTGGATAACCGTCGGCTATCATCATCTCTAGTTGTATCATGTATGTACTAACTGAAATTTATGAATTTTATTTGTAAATTTGATTTACACCAAAATTTTAATATTTTTAAGAAATCATCGATCACCATACATTATGAGATTGTTATTCTAGTATGAAAATAGGTAAATTTGAATCATGTTTTACTTTGAATCTGTTAAATGGACTTAATTGAGAAAGTTAACAACTATAAGAGAAATATGTCGGATGAGTAATTTTAGAACATATGTGTATGCTCATTTTTAGTTTAGAAAAGCTTAGGACTTATATCTGAGTATCGATGGATATACCTATGCTTCTTACGGATATACATATGCTAAAAACTAATAAATTAAGGAATAACATACTATCCACGCAATGTAGAGAGTAAGTTTTTATTAACGGTGTTTAACTTTTTTGATGATGGTTATTACATGTAATTTAATAGTACAAAAGATAACGCGATTTGTTAATATGTTAATTTATTACAGATACTTAATAGTTAATCATAAATAATTAATAGTAATATTCTATTTGTATTGTGAATTTCATAAACTCTATTTATTTTATAGAACATTATTATGTGTTTTTCGTAATTGAAATTAAGAAAACATAATTTAAACAAAATGATTTGGTAGTTAAATAATTTAATTCTAGAAATACAAAAAAAGTTTAACTAAATATATAAAAAAGAGTTTTTCTAATATGTGCCCTAAGGGCACACATAAGACCGTCCGGAATGGGGGCTTTCTCTTGCACTTTTTCATCGAAAAACGCCCCGAAACGCCCCTCCCGACCATCCCGAGGGGCGTTCCATGCTGATGTGGCTTGGATGAACTTCCCTAATAGAACGCTGATGCCCCTTTTACCAACTTTGTACTTTTTTTTTTATTTATATTAAAACGTCATTTAAGGCTGAAAAAGACTCAAAATGGTGGGGGGGGGGGGGGGGGGG
>JAOXNX010000033.1:2201320-2213219 GCA_028566075.1 Solidago caesia
TATTAATTCAAGCAGATAAATTATTGCTGAAATAATTAGATGGTGTAACCATACGACAAAGTATTCGGACCACATTACTATGATGTATGTTAGACATTCCAGTCAGCAATTATGTTAGATTAGTATGTATAAAAACTCAAATATTGTATTCTTAGAAATGTCATATCATACCCTTTCTCTTATTATGACAAAGTACACACTACCGTATTCAATAAAACCCGCCAGAAAACCAAATATAACTTCTACAATAAAGAGTTTTATTCAACCCAATTTTATTCCTTTTCTCTTTCTTCTGATTCTTTATTTTCTTTCATACTTAAGAGGGTTCTTATAGCCTAGTTTAGACTGATGTAAAAGAAAATTAGAAGTCTTTCTTTTTTAACTTTAAAAAAAAGAATAAGGTCAAATGCGACTTCGACCATACCTCTTCAGCTGATGGCCAATCTTTTGGGTAAAATGAAAGCAGGCGTTACAGTAGGAGAAGGGCCAAAGGATCTTTATTAGGAAATCAGTGTACAAAAGGAGCTGCAGGTTTCTAACGCATATTACTAAGATACCTTCTTGCCTTCTGATTACGAATCTGCATTGTTATTTATCAAAACACAAAATTTGCATTAGTCGGCTGATTTCATTTAAAGCTTTCTAACAGATAAGAAATAGATACAAGAGTTAACCGACCCTTGCAAAGAATCATCAGAAGGAGTGCCAAGCAAATCAGTCATGACTCATGAGATCCGACTAATGAACAACATTCTTTCCCGGAAATAACCGTCTCCCGCTAAGCATCTCGGCAAATATGCATCCAATGCCCCAAATATCAATGCCAGGAGTATACTGTAGCATAGATTATGATTATATAAGTTTCATGTTTCATAAATAAAATAAACTACATCTGATACTTCCCATAAATAATCTAGGAGTAGAGGTGGCAAATTAGCAGGCCAAAACTGGTACTTTCATATTTTATACTACGAATTGACCCAGTGAAACTTTCGCACCCACTTTTCAGTAAAAATTTAAGCGACATCCATGAGCATCATGCAATTGTAAGCCTGTAACTGAATGAACTAATTTTAGTTTATAATAATTAGAAAGTGGAACCCTTAATACTCATCTTTTGTTGTTTCCTCGAAATTCTATCAGAATGTAATCAATTGGGAATGGAGCTAAAAGATTTCGCACATAAAGATGATATAATTACCCGTATTTTCATCATACACTATAAAAAGGCAATCCATGTGATATATTGTGTTTGATTGATAACATTCTTATCAAGTGAGTATCGACGTATCGTAACATTACATTTTTTGACATGATGTATATCTACTTCATTCTAGTTACTTTATTATCAAATTAACAGTAAAGTTAACCCGTAATCACAACCTTTTAAACACCATTTTCACACCAAGAAATCAACAGAAAAATTCCAACTTTTTTAATTAAAAAAACTCAAATCAAATTAACATTCTTGATTATTATAAAAAACACAAAAATTTAATAAAAAAAATGCAATCTATATTTAATTATGGTAAATTAGTAACATGTACATAAGATGTATGCTCATAGGAGTAAATAAATAACATATATATGAGATAAAAAAAAAAAGTGATAAATGAAGAAGAAGAAGATGGGGGGTGGGTACCTATTGTGGTAAGAACCCTGAAAATAGGGTTTGAAAGTATATACGATATACTCATATGATATATATGATGATGATTTATTCAATTCAATAATTCTAAAGCATATAAATATAGATATACATACCCGATATCTAAAGCATATAAATATAGATTTACACAAGAAAATCAAGATTAGCAATAACAAAAAAAGAAAAAAAAAAGAAAGAAGAAACCCAAAGATGCAAAAGTGTACATATTATTGAAACCCGAAGATGGAGATGAAGAAAGAAACCCATTATCAAATTTTTCATACATCAAAGTAAAAAGATGAATTCATCAAATTTTGAAGAAAAAATATTTGGTTAAACGGATGGATGAAAACCCATATATACAAAAGAAAGAAAACATACCTCGGATGAAAAAATCCTGGAGATTAAGTGAACAAAAAAGATTTGATCTGCAAAAGAAGATGAATCGCCTCCATGGTAATTTTTGAGAGAATTGGAAATAGAGAGATAGCAGAGAGAAGATTTATTTTAGTAGAAGGCTTCTCATGGAAGCAAAATAGATAAGATTCAAATTTAATAAAAGCCCGCCCAATACATATACATATACATACGGTAAGCTGCATCAATTTAATAAAAGCTTCTCCCTTTTATTTTATTTTTTTAAGTTCACAAAGCTTCTCATGAAAGATTCTTCTTTTTATTTTATTTTTTTATAATGTTAATGGATTATGACATCATCAATGTGGGGCCAAATTGAAGGAGAAGGCTGGAAATGGCATTTGATGATGTCATCAAAGATCTTCTTTAATAGAATAGTTAGATATATATAGAGTAAAATACAAGTAAATTTTTTATTTTTTATTTATTATTATTATTATTTTTTATCATTTGTGGGTACAAAACTACAAATCATTTCTTAAACAATTTGTTATGGTTTGACTTTTAAATAATTGATTTCCTAAAATTATGTAAACTTGATTTCTTAAAAATATGTAAACGTGTTGAAGGTTTGATTTTTAAATAATCGATTTCCTAAAAATATATAAACATGATTTCCTAAAAATTGTTAACGTGTTGAAAGACATTTAATTGAAATACATTTAATTGGAATTGTAAGAGTAAAGATAAAATGGTTAAAATATATGGCACATGAAGTACACAAACTTAACCATGTGGCTACCTTTATCTAAAACAAAGTGTATATCAACACTTGCATTGTCACAATAGCTAATGGTTACCCGATTGTTTGGTTGTGAAGTTCAATAAGCAAACTAAATTAAATCTAAACCAAATCTATAACAACTCTAACAATCAAATTAATTTCTCTTTATCAAATTTTTTTTTTTTTTCCCATCTGTTAACACAACTTAAATTATCTATGAAATTTCTTTTTAAAATAAAATATAATATAGACAAATCACTTTTTCTTATTTTATGAAAGATTGTTTTCATTCATTCACTCACAAGCATTTATCAATCTCTATACTTTGTAATACATATATTTGATAACTACATCAATAACATTTACATCAAGTCCCTTATACATCAATAACATTTACATCAATAGCCTACACTACTCGCCGCCGTCACCACCACCACCACCAGTCGCCACCACCACCACCCGTCACCGCCGCCGCTACCATCATCGCCGCTGTATTGCGCGGGCATTCATCTAGATACATGTAAATGTGATAAGTTTATAAACATTACATTTAGAACATGGTCATTACCAATAAATTATTGAAGGATTAGTAGCGAACAAGACCTTTTAACAACTAAAAAGTGGGGCCCACTTTCGATATTTCATTTGCGTCCTTGATATTTTGTAATTTCATATTTTGCTCCTTAGCTTTTGTTAATATTTACAGTTTTAATTTCCCATTATTTTTTTTATCCTTTAAATTCCTTTTAATTTTCAGTTTGGATAATAATTTTTCTAAATTTTTTTTGTTTTTAACCTTTTTTTTCTTTAATATATTTTACCTTTAATTTGTTATTTTCTTTGTATTTTCCTATTATCTTAGCCCGAAACATGGTAAAAATGAACCTTGTTGAACATCGATAGTCAAATTAAGTCATTAAGAATTAAATATAAAATTATGGTGGAAGAAAAAAGCCAACAGACTAAAATCAGTAGGCCCTTTACGTTAATTAAAAATAAGACAAGACCCACTCATGGACAATTTTTTTATATCCATCATATATATATGAACTAAAATATTCATTGACATTCCGTTTGTTGCTGAGAAAGCAAAAATCTTATTGACAATTGAAATACTTTTCAATCATAACTCATAAGTGTGTATTATTTAAGTTCAACTGTCTTGAACCCAATAGGCACAAATATGTTTTAGATTATCTTTAAATTTATTTCTTTTATACTTTAGTACATACTCTTATCACAACTTATACTATGTTTAATACGAAGGTTGATATACAAATGTTAAAGTATTATAAATTATCTTATGTTCGGATGTAACAAGCAAGACTGAGATCAAGTTAGAAAAAGCTCTTGTTTTTAGAGACGGAGATCCTTTTTTTAAAACAGCTAAGGCTTTTACATTTTACCTTTCATGACCTGTAAAAAATGGTATTGGGTGTTAGTTTACTTTACCTTTTTACGTTCGGGTGTGTAACTTTATTAAATGTATTTGTCGTGAAGACAAGTAATGTAACTTTAAAAGGGTAAAGTAATTTTTATACTGTTAAAAAAAAAAGAAAACAGGGTAAAGTAATTTGAAAAGTTGATGTGAATATTCATTATCATTACGTTGAATGGAAGAAACTTGATTACAATGTAATTAGTATTTATTTTGAACTTTTCTAAATTCCATTTTGAAATGTTTTTTTACCAATCATCAATAGATAGATCGATACTTAAGGAATTTCAGACTTTGCGATCTTAGTTTCAAATCCTGCTATGTACAAAAATGCTCATAAGACTAAAGACTTCAGAATTTGAATTCTTGTCCTCTAAACAAATTATTTTTGGCCCCTCAAAACAAATTGTTCATGTCTTAAAGGCATTAAAATACTTTGAATGAGTTTATGCGTAATAGTTTTAATGATATTAACTTGTCCTTTTTAAATTCAAACCATAAACTTTGTGAATAACATATCAACCTAAGTAATTTCAAAAAGAAAACGAAAATATTAAAAGTAATTTCACTTTCCAAGTAAACATCAACTTAAGCAAAGGCAATTGTTTTCCACTTCTCTTTGTCCATTGCCTTATGTACTCATTCATATAAGCATCATCATATTTTTTTATTTTTTTTTTTCAAACTCCAAATAAAATATAACTTAATCCATGTTTGGACCAAATTGGTGTTCAAACTTCAAAGAACTATCATTAAATTCCTATTAAATTCTACCTTCTCATTGGTCAATTCATATTAAACTCACAAAACCATATTCCATTTATCATCATCATATCATCTAGAGATCTCAAGCCCCACTATATCCTTATATATCTATCTCCAACACAAATTCACAAAATCTTGAATCAAGATTTATATAAAAAAAGCTTCAATTTTTAATAAAATTTTGCAAATTCCAAATTGACCCACTTCAAATGGGAGTGTGTAGCTCCAAACCCACTTCAAAAAACAAACTTTCCGGTCACCGGGGATCAAATATTCCGGCCAAAAATAGTAATGAAACAGACCCAGATGAAATTGTTGTTAAAAAAGATGAAACAGTAAAAAAATCACCTTTTTTTACTTTTTACAGTCCAAGTCCAGCACACTATCTTTTTTCAAAGAAATCATCACCTGGGGGGTCAAATTTAGCAACACCCAGAAGGTTTTTTAAACGCCCACCATCGCCTGCGAAGCACATTAAGGCATTGGCAAGGCGGAATGGGGCAGTTAAGCCGAATGCCGGTTCCGCGATACAGGAGGGGGAAAGAAATAATACCAATATGGGTTTGGATAAAAGTTTTGGTTTTTTGAAGAATTTTGGGAGTAAATATGAAATTGGTGAAGAAGTGGGGAGAGGGCATTTTGGGCATACTTGTAAAGCCAAGTTTAAAAAAGGGGAATTTAAAGGTCAAGATGTTGCTGTTAAAGTTATTCCAAAGTCAAAGGTTTGAATTTTTTTTTTTTTTTTTACTGATATTGCAGTGTATGATTGATATGTAATTATGCATATTGAATTATTGGTGTTTAGTTTGGATCTAATGTATGATAATGTGGTTAGATCTAAAATAGGGATTTGAGTTTGATTAAATGCATTGGAAAGTTGATGCTTTTTGACATGTTGACTAGCAATCTAGCATTGTTGACTTTAGGTGTAAGAAAGTGAATTTTGGATCATCTATGAATAGTTGAACATATCAGATTAATATATTGGAAATGGAAGGTGTTATGTACATAACAAAATCTGTCGATATATAATATGTACATGCAGTAAATTGCATACTGTAGTCTGTACAACTAGGTAAAGTTTGATGTTGTTGTGTATGACACAATGGTGTTGTGTACGTATCACTTGGTATTGATGTTAGAGAACTCGTGACATAGAAAATGATATCAAGCTACCATCGTTTTAGTCAACACCCTGATTTCAATAATATAGATTTCAAAAAACTTTTTAACAAATATTAGTGTAGAAAAGGTCCTTGTTTAAAACTTAACCAATTCATAACGGAGGGTTAATAAATATTAAAAATAAGGTGTTACTCGTCACATCACAACATTATTAAAAAGAAATCCAGAAAGCACATTACAAAGTGCTGCATAATTAAATGTCTGGTTCTTATAAGGTGTTGGACTTTAATTGTATAAGTCTTGTTGGCCAAAGTGTTTAGTGTCGTATGCAATATACGTATAGCCTAAGGGCCTAGTATGTCGAAAATAAAGTTACCAACCGAATAGTTGGTTACAGTTGGTTATAGGAAGTTATAAGCGGTTATAGGCAGTTAGTTTAGAATAGACATGACTTTTATGAAAAGTCATGATGGTTCGTTTATGCACTATAAATAGGTTATTTGTAAACAGTTTTATTTGTGTCAAAACAACAATGTAAACACTATTGTTGTATATAATAGAATCAAATTCTTGTTCAATCTTATGTTAATTTCTTTCCTGTGGACATGGGAATCTTGGATTCTCTACATAAGGAAAATACATCTCATTTGTCTGGTGAAGATTGTAATATTTGATTTGACCAATAGTTTAAAGGAAGTTGTTAAATATTTGACTAAATGAAACACCCTCTAATGAAAGAGAAGTAAAGAACCTTTTGAATACTGTAGTAATGACAATGGGGAATAGGTAATTTTGGCTTTAAAATTACCCGGAAAAGGAAATGTTGCGATTTTCATGGACTAGATTGAATGGATAGCCCAAACTTGCATAGTTGGATTTGCAGCATGTCTCTTATAGATGTTATCAACGTCTCGTTATAATTTGTAAATGCTATTACCTTCTCTAAGAACTCAGTTCTAAGGTTAAACTTTTTTCATGCAGATGACAACAGCAATCGCAATTGAGGATGTAAGAAGGGAGGTAAAGATATTAAAAGGTTTGTCGGGACATGAAAACTTGGTGAAGTTTTACGATTCATATGAAGACCATGATAACGTCTATGTTGTAATGGAGTAAGTGGTAAAGTTAAAAATTAATTATAGGTTATCTTTTTCTTGTGAATATAATTAAGTTGTGACACATTTTTCAGGCTATGTGAAGGAGGGGAGCTCTTGGACAGAATACTTTCAAGGTATGATGTGTATGATTTTGATGGCATTTTTCCCATGTAAATCATTAACATGGATTTATAACATTGTTTTTTTTTTTTTTAGAACGGCAGAATTTATAACATTGTTATAATGGTATTTTGTTTTTGAAAGGGGTGGGAAATACTCAGAAGATGATGCTAAGTTTGTGTTGATACAAATATTAAATGTTGTTGCATTTTGTCATCTTCAAGGTGTGGTGCATCGCGACTTGAAACCAGAGGTGAGTAAATCTTGTAGATCCAAATCAAGATTGTTATAATTTTTAACGATGGTAAATAATCAAATAAGTAACAGGCACATGACAACTTTACAATAGAAAAGAAGATTATGGTAAATAACTAAATAAGTTAAAGCTTCATATGTGGTTGTTTGTTCATTATTATCGTTATAAATAAACTGATCTGTATTGATTTTGGTCCTCCTTGTTTAAGGGCATGCTAGATAGTGTATACCTATTTTGTATCTCAGTTAACAAGTTGTGTATCTAGACCCTTGGTCAAGTGTGTAACATAAATGCCACATTTGTTTCAATGAAATCATTTTTTTGGCCAAAAAAAGCACATAGTGATGGTCCATTAGAGGGGCTAGCAATTGCGGTCGCCTGGTAAAATTTTACAGTTAGTAGTTGTGTTAAGTGTTTTAATGTTTAAATGAAAAAAAAATAAAATAGATCCTGCTCTTCCATAAAGAAACTTTCAATCTGTTTTCAAATTTCACTCATGCTTGTAGATTTACTGCCTCTGCCTTTTTCACATTTTTGATACCTGTTACAGAAGTTATCGAATAATTGTGATTTTACTAAATCAGCATTTTACAATTTCCCATTTGCTGAATCAGAATTTCTTATTTAAATCCAAAGACGAAAACTCACAACTAAAAGCCATAGATTTTGGCTTGTCGGATTTCGTAAAGCCAGGTACTTTCTATATATTATAAATAAGTACTATGTATGTGTGTATATATACAATTTTTTCCTCCTATTATCTCCATCTTTCCAACTTCATAAGTTAATTATATTGTAGACGAAAGGCTTAATGACATAGTTGGAAGTGCATACTATGTGGCACCTGAAGTTCTACATCGATCATATAGTACTGAGGCGGATGTGTGGAGTATTGGTGTAATAGCTTATATTCTTTTATGTGGTAGTCGGCCCTTTTGGGCAAGGACCGAATCTGGAATTTTTCGAGCAGTTTTGAAAGCTCATCCAAGTTTTGATGAAGTACCTTGGCCGACACTATCCCCTGAGGCCAAAGATTTTGTTAAACGTTTATTGAACAAGGACCCCAGGAAAAGAATGACGGCTGCTCAAGCTTTGAGTGCGTGTTTCACTCCTTATTGTATAGCGCTGAGTTGTAATTATTTTATAATTTTGACAGTGCTAATTTACATTGATAAGCTACAATATTGGTACATTTCTATTTTACGTAAGCAACATTATTTAGGCCAGAAAAGTCATCTAACTTTTGAAAAATAAAACTTTCAAAACTTCAATAGAAGATAGTCTGACCCGTAACAGTATAATGGTGATGTGGTGGCTGAGATGTTGATAACTTTTGACCATGTTGACCCCTTTTTTTTTAATGTCGTGGCACCAGAAAACCGGTTTATTTTAGATAATTACCTTACCTGAAAAGTTTTGAAACTTTGATGGTCTTTCAGGCATATAACAAGTTGGTTGCTGAAAACAGCATTCAGACCAAATTTGGTTACCTATTTATGTACTTAGCAGCCCATATTGATATTTTTGATTTTTGAATTGATTATAATGTAATGTTGCAGGTCATCCATGGATTAGAAGTACTAATGACGTGAAACTACAGCTTGATATCTCGATATTGAGACACATGAAGGGTTATATGCGTTCATCTGCTCTTCGTAAAGCTGCCATACGGGTATGTTCTTTGAGCGTTGCTGTATTCCGTTTCTTTTTTTTGTTTGTTTCTTTGTTTCAAATTATGAAGGGGCATAAGCTAGAGGTGACATGATATATGGGTCAGGTGGATAGGGTGATGACTAACGGATCAAAACAGGTTTGGGTTGAGATGGATCAGTTTTATTATGCGTTATTGCATTGGTCTCTTTCTTTAATAAGTTTCAAATTTTCAATACATTAAAGCTGATCACATAAACAATAATATTACAAATTTACAATAGGAATCTACATCTGTGAATATAGTGATCTAGAAGGTTGTATTCATAAAGAATGAGTCTCAAACCCGTTCAGGCCATTTGACCCAATTCCTTTTTTGATGAATGTTTTTCTATAACGCGTGGCCTTAGGAGATCAAAAAGAACTAAAATCGACCCATTTGTAAGTAACAGGTCGAAACTGCCACCTTTATATAAAACTAACCAAACCAAATCGCCCTATATTTGTACTATCAGTTGTGATGAGTTTGTTGAGGTTTGGAGATCTTTTGGTTTCTTTCTTCACCTTATATATACGTAGTTTTAATAGAAATGTTTATGTTGAATGTCAAAAATGGATTTCGATAATAAACATAATAGAGGAATATTGTGACATAAATAAGTGCTACATTAGTTGTATTGATGAAGAAAAGTAAATAGGTACTTTTACAGGAAATCTGGCTATTTTAACAGGGGATCAGAAGATATTTATCACGACGGTTTCCAACAGTGTTGTATTCATATTCAAGTTTTTAAACAATGCAACTTAATTGCAGTTTCTTTTCTACTCTAATTTGCAGGCTTTAGTGAAGACGTTGACTGCAGATGAATTAGTTTATCTAAAGGAACAGTTTTCTTTGTTAGAACCGAGCAAAAATGGATCCATAAGCATGGAAAATATCAAAGTGGTTGGTAACCAACAATACAAATAATCTCTTTGTTTCATTGTCGATCTTGACTTCTTAAAAACTGGTCAGGCCTTGATGAAGCATGCCACGGATGCAATGAAGGAGTCGCGTGCCCAAGATTTTTTAACATCGGTATGATCTTTAATAAACTTGCTGGAGATTCATTATATAATTACATATTGTCTTGGGACTTTTGGATGATTAGAACATCATCACTATGCAGCTTAATGCACTTCAATACAGAAGAATGGAGTTTGATGAATTTTGTGCAGCTTCCATAAGTGTTCATCAGCTCGAGGCTCTTGATAGATGGGAACAACATGCACGTTGTGCGTATGAAATATTTGACAAAGATGGAAATAGAGCTATCATGATCGAAGAACTGGCTTCTGTAAGTTGGGTACCTTTGATGGTTTTGTGTTGGTAACAAGAAAAGAAATTAGACGAAAGTTGGTTTCATTTAAATACAGTTAGTTCTAAAACGTAACTCAAACTGACCAATTGGAGAATGCCCCCTATTAAGTTTTCATGACAATTTTAAATTCTTCTTCCGAACGTTGATTTATCCTTTGTGTGTGTGTGGTAACTGTGAAGTATTTATAACCACTAGGGTGGTGGTCTATTGGTTGGGCATGTATCTCTAAAAGGTGGAGGTTACAGGTTTGAACCTCTGGTTTCCTAAAAAAGGATATCCTAGTAGCCACAGAGGCTCACCTGCTCTGACTCTGGACTCGCAAACAGCTCTTGGGATATGATTATCTTTATCACTTCCTATTCATGACCCATCTTACCAACTTTGGAAAAATCTGGAGTTCATAATCCAAAACGGGGTTCTATTTTCATAAATGTTTACCAATTACTTTTGTTAATTTTGTAGGAACTTGGCCTTGGCACGTCGATTCCTGTTCATTCTGTATTGCATGATTGGATAAGGCACACTGATGGAAAGCTCAGTTTTCTTGGGTTTGTCAAGTTGTTGCATGGTGTGTCTAGTCGGACCCTCACCAAAGCTCGTTAACACACTAGCTACAACGAATAATCGTGTGATTGGGCTGTTAAAGCTGTATAGGCTGTGTAACAACAATCATGTTTTAGGTAAAGATCCGGGGAAAATTGGAGTTTTTTCCTGCTGTAAATCTGTAAAAGTTAGTTTTGGTTTGGATTTTCAGGCGAGAGTAGTAGTATATTTGTCTTGCTTATACCTGATTTTCTCTGAGATTGCGTTCGAAACTGGCTAGACCATGTATTATTTATGCAACTGGCATTGTATCATCTGAATTTTCATCTTCTAGTTAATACAAATATTCTAATCCATTGATTTCTATATTTTCTACTGTTTAATCTATGATCATTATTATTGTATTTTGATCCATGTTCGAGTCACGTCAAATTATTTTTGAGCATTTGACTCAGAGGCGGTCTTAAGGATTTAAGTGCCCAGGTTGAGTTGGGCAAAAAAGGCTCTTAGCGAATTCAAGTATATAAACAGGTTTTTTTATAAATCATGACCAATGTTATAACAATAAATTATAAACATAACAAAATCAAAGTATTAGAAATACACACCATCTCTAGGGAAAGGTTATATTAGGAACCCCTAAAAGGTTAGGAACCTTTAGGAACCCTTTTTTAAACTAAATTTCATACATATGCTCACTTGCATACATATGCTCGACTTGCATACATATGCTCATATGCTGTCTCTTATACACA